>JAEAOA010000408.1:0-62656 GCA_016746295.1 Potamilus streckersoni
TACACATCACAAATCTTTTGCATATATTCTTTTTATATTTAGGAGTATCGAATAATCCTAGCCCGTAACCTTTGTTTTGAAATGATTCTTTGGTCTTAAACCGAGTTACAAAATATATCAAACACTAACAAGCTTTGTAGCATGAAAATAATTTATATCCCAACACGAAAGTGAAGATTCAACCATAAATTATAGTATGGTAAACTAAATCCTAAATAGTCCAAAAATGTGCTATCAAGTCCAGCAGCAGGGAGGGTGAACCCTACAAATTTTTGCGACAAAATCGATTAAAGCCTCAGAATGCCAAATGGAGCCTTCCTACGAAATCTCATATTTTAACCAAAAAAAAATTAAAGGCCCCATTTTACAAATGGAGCCTTAGCGATTTTGTCGCAAATACATTGTCATAACCACCCTCAAATTGCTGCCATCTACGGTCGCAAATATGTTGTCATCTCACCCTCCCTGCTGCTGATTAATACAATTTATTTAACCAAATATTTGATCAAGTCCAATACGATATCGTGACCGAGGGTCGTGTAAATTTATTGTTATAAATCCATATGGGACAGACTGAGCATGACTAAAGTAATTTTTAAATCCATTGAAGTCCATATCGGAACACCATGTTTGCCAAATATTTCGTAGCGTATGTGTATCAACGCCATTGAATACAGCAAGAATATTGCAGTTATCGCGAATCACTTTCGGAATTTGAGTATATCGTTGAGTGACATATATCACGTCGGTGTTTTTATGCCTACCTCGGGAAAATACTCTAGCAGGGTTCTTTTGATTATCTAACATTACATCATCGTACACTACAAGATTGTTTATGTCTCCATCGAGATCTTCTACTGATGGTGCATCATCAATATCTGTTATAAAATCAATTACACTTTCACCTTTAAGTTCTGATGCATTTTCATTAAAATCTTTTAGCACTTCGTAGCACCGTTGATCATCTACGGATGGGGCAACTAAATATAATTTATCCCATTTCATAAATCGCACTATCAAATTAAGCAGCAATTGTGTTTTGCCCGATCCAGATGGTCCGATTATAATGGCACGGACAGAATTCGGAAGCGCTGCGTGGTGTTTTACCGGTTCTCTTCTTTTAGTCGCTGAAAAATCAATTATATTCATAACTCTATATATAAATTATGGATCTATATTGTGTTAAGTGTAAACAGCGTACTGATACAACCGATCAGACAACCATTACAACTAAAAACAATAGACTAGCGCTTACTGGTAAGTGTGTAACATGTGGTACAAAAAAATTTCGAATTTTAAAAAAAAGCAACTCGGAGGTGATATTGCCGCAAAACTTGGAAAACTCCCCGGAACCCCATGGGCAAAATACCCCGGAGAAAAACACCTTCCAGGATATAGCTACTGTGGTCCCGGAACGAGATTAGATATCAGACTTGATGATCAAAATCAGCCCCGGCCTGGTGAGTATCCGATAAATGCTATTGATAAGGCATGTCATGCTCATGATGTTGCATATAAAAGCAATAATTTGCAACAAAGACATATCGCGGATGTAAAATTAATTCATGCCTTAAATGCTATTCCCGATAAATCCTTCAAAGAAAAATTGGCTTCATGGTTGGTCAAATCAGCTATGAAAGGCAAATTAGTGTTAGGTGCTGGTAATTAAAAACACTAGTGTTTTTTATAGTATGGAATCTTTTTATTATTCTCCGAAAGGATACTGGAGGGGTAAAGCAGCAATCAGTTAACTCGCTAACGCTGCAAAAGTGAAACAATCTACTGCAAAAGATTGGTTATCCAAACAGGCTATATGGCAAATTTATCTACCACCGCCTAAACAAATTAATTATTCTCATTTTGATGTTACCGTACCCAATGAAGTTCATCAGGCTGATTTATTGTTTTTACCACATGACCATGGTTACAAATACGCGCTAACTGTAGTTGATATTGCGAGTCGATTTAAACAAGCAGAACCATTGAAAACAAAGTCAGCTTCTGAAGTCGCTTCTGCATTTGAAAGGATTTATAGACGAGGTCCTCTAAGATGGCCAAATCTATTACAAGTTGATCCTGGCAAAGAGTTTCAAGGTGCTGTTCTATCAACAATGAAAACTCATAGTGTTACAATACGACGGGGACATACTGCGTTACATCGTGATCAGGCAATTGTAGAACGATTTAATCGAACTCTTGCAGAACGGTTATTTGGATATCAATATGCAAAAGAATTCATCCAAGAAAAACGATCTCGTGAATGGGTCCAAAGGTTACCGAGTGTAGTTGCAGCGTTAAATAACGAGATTACTCGAACTATTAATATGAAACCAAATATTGCAATAAAAAAAGAATATATTCCCGAACAACCACAGCGGGTTAACACTCAGCCACTTCTCGGTGATGTTACTGTGAGATATTTATACGAACCAGGAGAGCTTGAAGGTGGTAAAAGAAGAGCTACTGATCCTATATGGAGTGTTACTACGCATAAAATTTCAACCATAACGCGATCAACTGGTAGACCTCCAATCTACAGATTGGATTCAACTGCACCTCAGCGTGGTTTTACACGCGAACAACTACAAGTCATTCCGGACGATACTCAATTACCGCCACATGGTCTTAACTAGCTCCGTTACGTCTATTACACTCAAGACAGGTCAACATCACATTGTTTCTGACATGACCAAGACTGTTATTTTTTCTGTCTACGGTGAATTGTCGAGGGTCTTTAGCCGAATACTGCCAGTGCATTATACAATTGCAACTGGCGCAGTGATTATTCTGTTGTTCTTTTAATGCGATTATTACTTCAGCATCAATATCAAATTCTCGTTGTTTTTTTTTGTCCTGCTGTTTGTAACCAGAGAGTTTTTTATTAATGATGCTAATATCAGTGTTATCATCGTTTGCATTAAAATCATCATCGAAAACAATCCTTCGTAGTTGATTTATTCGTCGTACTCTGGACACTGCGAGATAGACTAAATTTGACCAACCATTCTTTATGCGATTATCAACTATCCAAACAATTGTATCCGTGATGGTCAATCCTTGTGACGAGTGTATTGTTGTTACATAACCAAGCGTCCATGGTGATTTATCAGCGCATAATGCATCTTCTACAGTATTGATATCAACTAGCACAATATCATTTAACACTAGAATCTGTTTCTCCGTCTGGCCTGGAATTTCAACTTCAATATTCTGCTTTCGTGTATCCAATGGTCTATAACACAACGGCACTGGAAACGTTGGGAATTTTTTCTTGTGTAGCTCAAACAACTTTTTCTGAAGTGTGTCTCAGACTATCTTTCTACTTGCTACTACAAAATCATTTGGTCTCCATGTTTCCCAAAAATCATTCATAGGCGTTTCAGAAATTATTTCACGCGCTACTTCACATTGAATTTTATCGGGTTGTAATCTAATTAGTTTTTTAAACTCACGTAACTGCTCATCGAGTGCTCTATAGTCAGTATCAATTTCTTCGTAATAATCAACAAATCCTTTTAACCAATTATGTGGACTTCTACCAACAAATGGTGGTGGTTGACCATGATCGCCGCACAATATAACTTTTGTATTATTTTGCAATAACCAATCAAGAAACATTTTTAATACATCTTCTGAAACAGTACATGCTTCATCCCAAATAATAACCGCTGGAATAAATTTCTCACCCATTCGCTCAGGAGTCCAAGCATCGCCCTTGTATCGAAAAAAACTATGATACGTGCAAGCTTCAACATTTCGTTGTTTGATCTCTCTCGCTAGTCTATGGGTTGGTGTGAGTACAATCATAGACGTTCTCTCTCGATATAATTCTATCGCACGTGTTGTCTTTCCAGATCCACCACAACCGTTTAAATAAACTGTTTTATATCTACAAATTGGATCTGATATCGGTGGTGCTTTAGACATAGATTTTTTCACTGATAGAATTATCGTTCTTCAGGTAACTGCTTTTAATCTCAAGGTCTGCTGATTCAGAATAATTGCATTGTATTTCATGTTTAATTCGCCATGTTCCCCAAGTCTCTTCGCTATTAGTAAATTTAGTTATCTCTTTGATATATTTTTTATCGACATACATTGAATCAATTTCAAATATGACTGCTATACTAGGAAATCTATTTATCATTGCAAATAAATTGATAGATGCATAACCCAGCATAGAAGCTCTCAAATGTAGATATGCAGAGCTTTCTCCATCACTGTAAGTAACAATTCTACCTAACTTTGTTTTATTGGACAAAAAGGCTGTTTTACAATTTGCGTATCTATTTTTCTCTACTGCATCTTTAATAACGAAGTCGTATTCGGCATCATCTATAATCAATCGTGAGGATTGTCTTTTAAAGTTAAATTTTTTCCACCTTGTGTAAATTTACCGATTATTCTTCGGCCGAGATCCTTTGCTTCACTATTTCGTTGATTAAATATCTTTTTTGACCATTCAATGATGTACTTCTCGTCAGCATCAATATGTTTTCTAGACTTATCGATTATACTATGAAGACATTCTGGTTCTGGTAACCAGACATTAGTTTGTTTTTGATATGAGATAATCGCTTCGCTGACAATCAACGAAACTAACATTTTACAATCAATCATATATCGCAATAACACTATTGGTAACCACATCCTTTCAGCCATGTGTCTACCAATCCAAACATAACAACACGGATGAAGTCCTTCAGCGAATTCAAATGATACTACGCAAGCAAAACCGGTCAAATCAAAATCAGGCAGTGGTCCATTAATAGCAACGCGAGTCATTTCATGTGTGGGATGTCCAAACCGTTTAAAATACTCACCAGCGAATCCATATCCTAGAAAACTTCCTGGATAACAAGCAACGATATCAACTGATATCATACTTTCACGATTGTATTTAACGTTCCATAGACCGCCATGATAATATTCCAGACAGCTGGATTGAACATCCTGTAAAAACTCTTTTCGTGTTGGTTTCCAATTATTTTTCTTTCTTGCAAAATGAGCTGCAACCGATGGAATTGTAAAACAATTTGTAAGTAACTGTTCGTAATCTTCGGATTTTTCATTAAAAACGCTAGCGTTTTCACTGAGACTTATTGCTAGATTTTTCATCCTATTATGTAGACTTTCAGTACGATATAATTCACCGTTAGGTTTCACAAATTGATTGAATTGACATTCTTCATCTTCAAAACTATGAAGTAGCCATACTGATACAGGGTCGTTTTTACACAAACTAGCAATAGCATCGAATAATCTTTCTTCAGTGAGAATGCCATCCTTGGTGAATTCTTCTGGGATATACTTCACTGTTCTGTCTCGCGGGAATATTGTAACCGCGGATGTCCATGCGTGCTTGTTATGATCAATAATTTTGATTGGAGCTCCGTTTTTATTGTATTTCGATTCGTATAATACTTCGCCAGTTATCGTTAAAACGGTTATCGGAAATCGCAACGACTTTTCCAATCTAGCTATATCGGAAATAGTTGCTCCGTTCTCTTTCACTGTTAGCTCCCATTGATCTATTTTTTATGTCTTAGATCGGTTAATTTATTCCCACGGAGTGCATTTGTAAAGTGTTCTAAGACTCGTTGTGCCACAC
Source organism: Potamilus streckersoni (assembly GCA_016746295.1). Classification (NCBI taxonomy): domain Eukaryota; kingdom Metazoa; phylum Mollusca; class Bivalvia; order Unionida; family Unionidae; genus Potamilus; species Potamilus streckersoni. The sequence goes on from JAEAOA010000408.1 coordinate 5,612, forward strand.
AGTTGAGTGGCTTTTCCACTGACGTTGACTGTTCCATTGGTGCTAGTTTTCCAATGTCAGGGTTATTTAACAGATACATCCCATAAACGATTGCTGTTTCTGGATACGCTTTTTCATAGTATGGTTTATCAATTCCAGTTAACAGCCCTGGTCTGGAATCACGGCTAACAATGACTGTTGTCCTATCTTTGAGAATTGGTTCAAACTTGTCTCTTATAACCCATTCGCCCGATTCTAAATTGATAATGAATTTCACTCTGAGAAAATACCGTTTATTGCCAAGTTGTGATAGTATCATAGCTGCTGTTTCATCATTCATTCTAGCATCAACAACACCATCAATTTTAAATGTTGACCAGGTGTGTGATGCGCCGTCCTGTTTAAACTCTTGAACACAATCTCGTATTTTTCTAATCAGACTTCTATTATTTATTCTCTCTTTTGGTACGTCTTCGAGAGTTCTATCAAGATTGAATTTAATATTTTTCCAAGGCTTGATTGCCGATATTCTCTTGAATTCTTCATTCATATAAATAAGACAAGTATTTAAATAGAAAAGTTTGTTTATATATAATGAATCACTGCAAATGGCTTATGATCGGATCAGTAACCCCATGCAATAAATCGTGTAGAGGTGAATTCTGTGGATATCACTTACAGAGTGTCAGAAATAATTCGACAGGCCCGTCCCCATGCATAAATTGTGGGGTGGGTGTGAGAGGAAAATCACAATTATGTATCAATTGTGGGGGTAAGCGGTTTAGAGAATTAAAACGTTATTATGATAAACGAATAAAAAACGCTATCATTGACCCTAACCATGACTCTGTCAAAGACAAAATCATAAAAACCCCTCAAGACTACATTAATAGATTTATAATTAAAGGAAATGATGAATTAGACAAATAGTATTATTATATATAAATGGAGCAAGAATTCAGACCACATCCAATACTTGTTAATTATGAAATATCTCGTAATGGTGTTGTTAGACACTGTAGACTGAAAAAACCAATTGGTTTTGTTAATAATCAGGGATACTTGCAATTTACTGCTGGAAGAAAGGGATATCTCTGAGTGTTATATGGGACCGATTAAAGATGGCTGTGTTATTGATCACATTGATTCTAATATTCAAAATAATTCTCTTGAAAATTTACAATGTATTTCTCAAAGAGAGAATACAAAATGAGGAAAGACAGGGAAATACTCAAAACGACGCAGGGGAGTTAAATCATTTGATACAACGACGAATGAAGAAAGAGTTTTTCATTCAATGAATGCTGCGGGAAAATATTTTGGAATATGTATTCCTTCAGTACAAAGAGTTGCTGAAGGGATTTATCAAACAGCTATCTCAAAGAAAAATGAACATAGAATAAAGTTTTCCTATTTACAAGATAACTCTCAATAGTGAGTTATGCTATTTTAGTCATTTTTGCATGATTTTACCATTCAGATCAATTACCATAGGGCAAAACACTAAAAACGTTTCGCGCGTTAATATCATTGTGTACATATTTTTTTTCTTCAATATTTATTCGCAATATCCACGTATATATGCATTAAAAGAGTAAATGACAATAACTGGAACAGCCGGAACAGCCACATAGTAAATATAGTTATTGTACCGAAACGCGCGCGTGTAACACAAGACACTGGGTCAAGGTTCTATTAATAGATTTTTTAAACATCCCAATTACAAGGACAGCGTTAACAGCGCTGTTTAGATTTTGTATGAAAATGAAATTACTTTGTAATTACAAATTAAAATAGATTGTATGTGAGGTCAAGGTAGTAAAATGCGCTACATGTAGTTTAGTTTTTTTAGTGTGGCTACATGTAATAAAATTATCCAATGACACAGAAAAATATCATTCTCGATTCAAGAAATAGCAGGTCCTGAATTGACAGGGATCCCCATGACAGTTATCTCGTCATGTAAATCCATTATTACTACGATTATTTAATCGTAATATTATAGAAATTAATAAAAAAATTGCTATTATTTAACAGTTGTATTTCTTGTTTTAATGTTTTATTTAAATACTTAGCTTCCATTGAAATTACTACACAATATTCATTATGAAATGCTAGGAAAATAAATACACACCTACACATTGACACTGCAGTATTAGTCACCTTATATATAATATGAGCCGTAATAAGTTTGGGGCTTTAAAACGAAGCCCAATTTGCCAATCAAACCTCCCACGCCATTGACATGGTGTGGTTGAATTTTTTCAAATGCAACCAGGGTTAATTTCTTGGGTAGCTTTTGATTGGTAGATTGGGTGTAGGTCCGCCCCGTCGTTTCATGTTTGTATCGTCCTGTACTGTCCCTATCATACCATCCTATCATTTCATTGTATATATAACCATCCTATCATTTCATTGTATATATATAACCATCCTATCATTTCATTGTATATATAACCATCCTATATAATCGCATTGTATATATATAACCATCCTATCATTTCATTGTATATATAACCATCCTATCATTTCATTGTATATATAACCATCCTATATAATCGCATTGTATATATATCATCCTATATGTAATGTACTGTCCCTAATATATATATAATATCATCCTATATAATCGCATTGTATATATAATCATCCTATATAATCGCATTGTAAATATTCATTCATTGTAAATATTCATTCATTGTAAATATTCATTCATTGTATATCCTATATAATCGCATTGTATATCCTATATAATCGCATTGTATATCCTATATAATCGCATTGTATATATGTAATGTACTGTCCCCCCCACAACATATCTTCCGGAAGACCTAATATAGCATTTGTTACGTTAGAGCTTCCAATTGGGAGATCTATGTTTGTGGCCCTTGGACTTATTTAATGCGAAGGCACTAAATGAGATCCAAGAATGTGCTGTCCCCCCTCTGGGCCTCTTTGACGTCGTTTGGCGTGAAAGTGGTTTCCAAATGAGGCTTCATGTTATATGTTCAATGTTTGTAAAGAAATCACTTGGATTTCACGTCTAATACCCATATAACCCGCCCTTGAACTCGATTGGGGAGTTAGGGTATTGTATAAGTCTTTAATGTATGTGCCTCCCTTGCCTCGGAACTCGAATGAGGAAGGGATAGGCATTGTATATGTTTTTGTTATTTTTTTGTATATGAATATCTTTGATACAAATATTTTAAAGATAAGAAAATACATTAGTAATAATATTCAATAAATGGAATTTCAAGATATTACATCTATCATCACAGAAATATCAAATTTAAGAAATCAAGGAATCGTACTTTCTGAATTTTTGAATGAAGACAGACTTTTGAATGAATTTGAACAAATTGATATACAATTGAAACGTGGAAGATATGTTCTACCTAAAATGTATTCACTGATAAAAAGAATCCAAAAAGCGGTTAATGCTTCTTTGTATAACAATGATATTAATTTATTCATTCGGCTATTTAGTATAGTTGAAGCCATTAGAAAGAAACTCGGGGAACAGTACCAAGTTCGGTCAGAGATTGCTTTGAAAGTGAAATCTATAAGACGTTTGATTGATGAGTCTGAAAATGCAAGTATTGAAACCCACAATTGAAAAAACGTTAGCATTTCCAATAATGACATCAGAAGCATTAAGTACCAGACTAGCCCGTGAGAGGTTAGCATTACTGAAAAAGTTTATACCAATTCGAGATGACGTGCGAGATAAACTACAACTTAGACAGCAAGCGCAGACTGACTTTTCTATTGGAAGCGAACAACTTTTTGCCCCTGTAACTAAAGCCACTAAAGATATGAAACTTGCAACAGAACGTGCTATATACGGCGACATCCCTAAAGAGGGAGCAGTACCTATTATTGATGTATTAGGAAAGATTGCTACAGAAACTGAAAAAAACTCACGAGGGAATAAAACAGCTTTCAGGTGAGTTACAAACTCAGCGAGAAATACAACAAATGGGTAATATTGATATTGATGATAACCCCGTTGAAGATGCTAGTGATTCTATTGAAAAAGGTTCCACTAAAAAAAGTGTTCCTTTTAACGAGAAATTCACTGATGAAGCTATAGAAAGAATCAGACAAATTCAATTGCTGAAACCTGAAGACTATGTGCCATTTGGTAAATTCGCTGCCGAACGTTATTATAACAGAGAAGAATTTTTAAAAGACGAGTATAAAAAAAACACGATAAACAAAGATCAATGGGTGGATTGGTTATTTAAAATTAATCAAGAAATCCCCGGCAATTTAAAAAAGGATACATTGAATTACAGAGCTTTTAAAATGGGAGTTGATGCGTATGGTATAGAACAACAACAACAACAACGAAAAGAACAACAACAAGGTCGAGGTCGAGGTCGAGGTCGAGGTCGAGGTCGAGGTCAAGGTCGACAATCTCCAGAAATTCAAAACGTTTCCGAATCAGATCTAGAAATTCAAAACGTTTCCGAACCAGAAAGTTCTTCAGGAGAGGGTTATGGAAGTTCTCATCATGATTCTCATATGTGTCCTAGTAATATCATTAATGATATATCACGACTTGAGGTTCTTATGGGAGGTAAGCGAGCTGGGAATAACTCAGTCGAAATAACTAATGAAGCATTTGATATTTGCAGACGATTATTCCAAGGTGGGATAATTGATATTCATACGTATCGAGAACTCTTGGATGAGTTAATGGACGGAATTCCAGGGGAATTTAGTGGTTATTATAGCGATTGAAATTTCTAATTGCTTGCATTTAGAAATTACAAAGTCATTTCAAATAAGATGATAGTACACTATAATCACAATAAACCAACAAACGTGTATGTAGTAAACTCAAGATTGCCCGTTTATAAGGCATACTATGGAGACGGCCTTGGAAATACCATAGCGGGTTTATTCACAAGAACAGCCCCAAAAGTAGCACCAATTGCTAAACAATTAGCGATTAAAGCCATTGATGTTATTCGTAATAAGGGAATTAACGCTGTTGGAGATCTTGCAGGAACGGCCTTTTCTACCGCAAAGAATAGAATAACGTCATTGGTGAAATCTAGATTCGGACGAAAACCATCACAAATGGTTTCAACACCGCTACCTTCAACAACAATGATGCCTGCAAATGTCAGTAAAGTGATAAATAACGCAGTGGAACAAAAACTAGCATCATTAGCAATGACTTCACCAGATAGTAGTAATATTGCAAGTATGATAGCGGGAAGTGGTCTTGGAGGAAATAGTAAAAATGTCAGACGAAAAAGAAAATGATAGCATTACTACATTTAGAAAAACGATACGTTTTAGTATAAATGGCATTTAAAAAAATTGCTGATCCAGCGTTTGATATGGCAGCGCCGGTGAATAAAGATGATTCTAAAATTAACTATCAGTATTATGCCTATCCTGCAAGAGAGCCTAATCAACGGGGGAGAGTTGAACTTCAAGTTCAAGATACAAGTAGATACTTTTTGCCGTGTGAGGCATTTATTGAAGTAGAAGGAGAGCTTGTAACAAATGTTGCAGCTGATACGCCATATGGGGATGACCAAAATATCCGAGTTGGTTTCGTAAATAATGGCATTATGGCGCTATTTAACAGTGCAAGATATATCATTGATGGAAAAGAAATTGAATCAATAGAACAAAATGTTGATATTGCAACAACAATAATCGGACTTGCGAGATATTCTGATGATTATACAAGGTCGGCTGGTCCGTCTATGATGTTTGCTAAGGATACTTCTGATCATCCGAACCATTATCAATTTGTTAAAGTACGAACTGCAAGAGATACTGCAGAACTTGATCAACAACTCGCAGCTAATCCAGAGCGTGAAGATAGACCAGGCGCTGAATTCGACATTTTAAAAAGGGTCAATGGTAATTTCAATCTAGGATTTGCAACACGAAATGGAACATTGAAAGGACAACATCGACGGTTTTCATGTGCAATTCCGTTACATCATATATTCGGATTCTGTAGAAATGTCAGAAAAGTCATCTATGGAGCAAAGCATACAGTCGTGTTAGTGCGAAAAGAAAATGACAATGATGCAATTTGGCATGCTAATGGTGTTGATGATGGTAAAGTCATTTTAAATAAATTGGTTCTATGGATACCCGTCTTGACACCAGCAGTTACAATAGAGCAACAATTACTATCGTTTATGGACACAGGTGGAAAATCATTGCTAAGTTGGCTAACAACAACGACTGATACGAAGCAGGATAATGTAAATGGCACATTTACATGGCACTTAGCATCAAAACAAGGTGTTTCAGCTCCACGTCATATCTTTATAGCGTTACAGGATGCAAATCGAGTGGGTCGACAATTATCCAGTCATATGATATTTGATAAATTAGGGGTAAGTGAAGTTTCATTGAGAATAAACGGACAACAAGAGCCAGCAGAGATTGTACAGCTTAATTATGAAAACAACAACATAGCACGTGTATATCATAGAATATTGTCGTATATGGGTCGTGATCAAAATGTTGATACTGGTTTGCAAATATCGCAAATTGATTTTAAAAAACACTATCCGATTTATTACTTTTCATTGGTACATCTTGACATGATGAGACAATCTGTTGTTGATATATACTTCCAAGCTCGGGTACAACGCCCTGCTGGTATAGCCGATTATAGAGCAGTTGCTGTCATTCTCAGTGATAAATCAATGTTGTTAGAAGGAGTTGGCGGACGAATGAGACTTATTGATGCACCAGTGGAAAACATGTAGTTAGGATTTTCGCAATAAGATCAATTGAAAGTGTAAATTACATTTTAGAATAGAATGACATATAGTATTGTTAATGTCCAGTTGACTGATGGTCAGGTCAAGAAATTGAAATCAAAGTCTGCTAAAGAATGTGGAACTACAATAACGCTGAAACCCACTCAAATGTCCGGTGGTGCACATAAATTATCATTGACAGATCGTCAAATAAAACATTTCAATGATGCGCTAAAGAACAAACGAGGAGTTCAAATTGATTTTTCGAAAGCAGCAATCGCCAGTATGATAAAATCAGGTGGAATATTCCCGCTGTTAGCTGCTATTCCAGCATTGATTGCAGCGGCTGCCCCAGCGGTTGCGAAGGCGGCAGCGTTAGGAGCCGTTGGTACTGCTGCAGGAATGGCCCTGAAAAAAGCTACTGGGAAAGGCTATAAAAAAAAGGAAAGGGTCTAAGACTACCAGGAACCCCATACAATTGGTACAAGGGCACAGGCCTAAGAATACCAGGAACGGCTTACTAGTGGAAAAATCCCTAGGATTTTCACCAATGTCCAATTTTGATTTAATTGATGCTGTAAAATCATTATCAATAAAAAACTTAAGAGGAGTTTTCATGAGAGATCAATTACCGTCAAAACCAATGAAAAATGAAACGGGTATTATCAATCTTGATAACAGCAGCGGAAAAGGAACTCATTGGGTCGCATATGCAATTGATCCACGTGGAATTGTCTATTTTGATTCATATGGATTAGCTCCACCAAAAGAATTCATGCGATATGTATCCACAATAACAAAGTCATCTCCAATTTTTTATTCCACGCTACCAACACAACAGTTAAATGATCCACCGATATGCGGTCGTGAAGTATTAAATGTCCTTGCAGAGATATCTAAATTTCCAAGGAAACCACCACAAGTTGTTGTTAATGAATATACTAGCAGGCAATGGCAAAAACGATAGCGTTATGATTTAGAAAAACGTAGCGTTTTTGTATAATGATTGATATTTGGGGACGACCTTTATCAGAATAAAAAAAAAACAGAAACCGATAGTAAATTAGCTGTCGAAAGTGTAAAAAAAATAATCGAAGATGAAATCGCCGAGAACTTAAACTTGTCAAGTGTAGATCCTGGGGAAATAGTTGTATTTCAAGATCGCCAGGGCAAATTGAAATCTAGTAATGTTTCATTGGATGATGTCTTAATACGAAGACGTGACGTCGTTGAAGATACAATAGTGTTATATTCAAATGATGGAAAACTCAAACCAGGTGTATTTGTTTCTACAATCACAGATGCATTAAAAAATTTAAATGAAGAACTTGAAAAACATATAACAACATATACTTCCCTTCGTAGAAATATTATCAATAAATTTTTTGGAACACCAGCGGTAACCTCTCCATCTCTCGCTGAAATTAAATCCAATTTTGATGAAATTAAATCCAATATTAAAAATATTAATGATGCTGGATTTAGTATTATTAGCGATAACATCAATAATATTAAAAAATCTATCGAGGATATTACAAAATTTAAAACAGACAATCTTCCGCTACTTGAAAGAATAAAGATTCCTCATGAGAGGAATATCATAAATATGGTATACACAGTTCTCTCTGGATCATTAGATTGGGAACCTAAAAAGAATACAATAACTCTCACTGTGTCAAAGCCGGGTATTTATCGATTAACAATAGTGTCACTGAATCAGTTTAATATATCATCATCGACTTCATATGGATACAACAACGTGATTTCAACGACAATTGACCTGGATGAATACAAACGGTTTACAATAACAAGCACTGATCCTAATTTAAATAAGACATCATTTGTATGGTACATGGAGTTTGTAGCTGATCTAAATTAGAATTTTTAACAATTAGAAACCACTTGAGATTTTAAAATAATATGATTCCATCATCGCAATATCGCTATGATACCGTCAAAGAGTTCTTAACAAAACTCAAAACACTCATTGATGAATATGAAATAAAAATTAAAAAGTATCGCAGGAGAATTACCGTAATTGATGTTACAGTATACTCGGTATCTGGTATAATGGCCGGTGCTGGTATTATACTATCTTCAGTAACAATGGTAGCTCCGATTGCCGTCCCAATTGCTATTTCCGCGGTGACAACATTTGCTGGAATTGCAAATGCTATTACTAAAAAAATATCATCGTGTTCTCAAGAAAAACTTAACGACTATATAGTAAAACATCAAGCAGTATCTAACGGTTACTCACAATTATCCTCGTTGATGTCATCATCGATTGATGATACGATAATTACCGAAGACGAATTCTCCGCGATGATACGTATTTATGATGCTACGATTAAAAACGCTAGCGTTTTTTCATCTATTGCAAAATTAGACATTGTAAATAATAATAATAATGTCGCAAGAGATTCAACTACTTCAGCGGATAGCAGAAAATACCACTCCGCGGAAAACAAGTATGATATCAATATCGTCAACAAACCCTAAATTCAGTGTGAATTTTCCTTCACCTGTTTCAGTAAAGGAAATCGCGTTGGCAAAATTACGAGTGTATCATAGTTGGCCTAATATTAGATCGGTTGCATTTGGTGATCAGAGACCTAATAATTCTTTGGTATTTGCATATAGGAATAAAAAAGATGACACTCCAGATTGGAACGTTGTTTCAATACCAACTGGATCCTATCAAATTGAGCAAATTAATAATGAATTACAACGTAGAATAAAATCCATTACTAAAAAAGAATCAAAAATTGCGATAACAGTTCATGAACCAACACTATCATCTACAATTGAAATAAGCTCGCCTGGGTATGTTGTAGATATTTATAACAGTTCAATAAGAACAGTATTAGGATGGCCCGAAGATCCACCTAGAAGTGCTGGTAATTCCACGCCCGAGCCTGTAAAATCTGATTACGTCACTGATGAAATAGGACCTGAAAATCCATCAAAAGGATATAAAACCCTCCTCGATATAAACTTTACAAAAACTTATCGAGGTAAGAATGAATATGGTGAAGATGAGTGGACAACTCCACTTTTTAATGATTATATCCCAGAGGAAGGTGAAATTCTGGAAATACATAAAACAAGTCCAGCAATCGGAGATATTGAATTCCATATCTTCAAAAAAAATGAATGATGATTTTAAATTGTTATTACCGTCGTTAAGATCCGGTCTTCTCACACAAGCTGAGTTCATTAGTGTAGTCGCCGCGGGTAATAAAATCATCGATGACATGGAAATATTTAATTCGAGGATTACTAATCTCTTCACTGATGAAAATAGCCCGATTTCAAAAACTAGCTCAGCCCAAGATTATAAAAAAAATATAAATGAAAATCCAAATTATAAATTACCAGGATATAATGTTCCCGAGTTAAAGAAAAAACTCAGAACTGCCATCGACGAAGGATTTAATAAAATTTATCAATCATGGAAAGATAGCCAGCCGAAGCCTATTATCCTCACTTATAATAATTCTCCCGACGGCGACGGTAGACATATCGCACCGAACAATGTGAATATTTCATCGGTGATCGCACTTAATTTAACGTGTGATGTAATCGAAGGAAGTTATCAAATTAATATGGAACAATCAAATCAAGCCCGACAAGGTTACATTCTTTATTCATTTACACCAACAGCACCCCCCGGATTTTTAATTGTTGAGAATCCGACTAATCCAGTCTATATGCAATGTCAAAATGATTTACTAACTAGAATTAATTTTACACTCACCGATCAGTCAAATAATTTGATTGATCTACGTGGTGAAGTATTATCGATTAGTCTGTTTGTGAAAAGCTAACAAATAATTTGGTTAAATAATTTGTATTAATCAGCAGCAGGGAGGGTGAAATGACAACATATTTGCGACGTAGATGGCAGCAATTTCGAGGGTGGTTATGACAATGTATTTGCGACAAAATCGCTAAGGCTCCATTTGTAAAATGGGGTCTTTAATTTTTTTTGGGTTAAAATATGAGATTTCGTAGGAAGGTTCCATTTGGCACTCTGAGGCTTTAATCGATTTGGTCGCAAAAATTTGTAGGATTCACCCTCCCTGCTGCTCTTCATTATCATTATTAGTCATCATCTATCATTGATAGTCATCATCTATCATTATTAGTCATCATCTACTATTATTATTAGACATCATCTATCTTCTTTAGTCATCATCTATCCTTATTGGTCATCATCTATCATTATTAGTCATCATCTATCCTTATTAGTCATCATCTATCATTATTAGTCATAAGTCATAATATATCTTTATTGGTCATCATCTATCATTATTAATCATCATATATCTATTCGTCTTCATCTATCATTATTAGTCATAATTTATCATTATTAGTCATCATCTATTTTTATTAGACATCTATCAATATTAGTCATCATCTATCATTATTATTCATCATCTATTTTTTTAGTCATCATCGATCTTTATTAGTCATCATCTATCATTATTAGTAATCATCTATCATTGTTAGTCATCATCTATCATTATGAATCATCATCTATCATTATTAGTCGTCTATTATTATTATTGTTATTATTATTATTATCATTATTATTATTTTATTATTGTTATTATTATTATCATCATCATCATCATCATTATTATTATTATTATTATTATTATTATTATTATTATTATTATTATTATTATTATTATTATTATTATTATTATTATTATTATTATTAGTCAACATCTATCATTGTTAGTCATCATCTATCATTATTAGTAATCATCTATCATTATGAGTCATCGTCTATCATTATTAGTGATAATATATCTTCATTAGACTACATCTATCATTATAAGTCTTCATTTATCATCATTAGTCATCACCTATTTTTATTAATCATCTATCTTTATTAGTCATCTATTATTATTAGTGATATTATTATTAGTCATCACCTATCATTGTTAGTCATCATCTGTCGTAATAAGTCATAATGTATCATTATTTGTCATCATCTTTCATTATTAGTCGTAGTATGTCTTTATTAGGCATCATCTATCATTATTGGTCATCTATCATTATTAGTAATCATCGATCATTATTAGTCATCATATATAATTATTAATAATCATCTATAGTTATTGTTCATCTATCATTGTTAGTTGTCATCGATCACTATTAGTCATCATCTATTTTTGTTAGTCATCATATATCTTTATTAGTCTTTATCTATCATTAGTAGTCATCATTTATCATAAATTAGTCATCATCTATCATTATTAGTCATCTATCATTATTAGTCGTCATCTATCATATTAGTCATCATCTATCTTTGTTAGTCTTCATCTATCTTTGTTAGTCATCAGGTATAGTCATCATCTATCATTATTAGACATCATCTATTATAATTATTCATCATCTATCATTATTAGTCATCATCTCTCACTATTAGTCATCATATGTCTTTAGTAGTCATCATCTGTCATTATTAGTCATCATGCATTATTGTTAGTCATCATCTATCTGTATTAGTCATCTATCATTATTAGTATTCATCTATCAATATTAGTCATTTTCTAATTTTATTAGTCATCGTCTATCATTATGAGTAACATCTAGTATTAGTCATCATCTATCATTATTAGTCATCATATATATATATATATATATATATATATATATATATATATATATATATATATATATATATATATATATATATATTAGACTTCAGCTATAATTATTAGTCATCATTTATTATTATTAGTCAGCATCTATTTTTATTAGACATCTATCAATATTAGTTATCATCTATCATTATTATTCATCATCTATCATTATTAGTCAACATCTGTCATTATGAGTAATTATATATCTTTATTAGCCTACATCTGTCATTATTAGTCTTCATTTATCATCATTAGTCATCATCTATCTTATTAGTCATCTATCATTAGTCATCATCTATTATTATTGGTCATATTATTCGTCAAGATCTATCTTTTTTAGTCATCATCTATCTTTATTAGTCATTATGTATCATTGTTAGTCATCATCTGTCATAATAAGTCATCATCTCTCTTTATTTGTTATCATCTTTCATTATTAGTCGTCGTATATATTTATTAGTCATGATCTATCTTTATGCGTCATCTATCATTATTAGTAATCTTCGATCATTATTAGTCATAATTTATCATTATTCGTCATCATCTATCTTTATTAGTCATTTATCATTTTTAGTCACCATCTATTATTATTATTAGTCATCATTTATCTTTCTTTGTCATCATGTATTATTGTTATTAGTCATCATATATAATTATTAGTCATCAGCTATCATAAGAAGTCATCATCTATCTTTATTAGTCATCATCTATCAATTTTAGTCATCATATATCTTTATAATTCATCATCTATCTTTATTATTCTTCTATCGTTATTTGTCATCGTCGATCATTATTATTCATCATCTATTTTTGTTTGTTATCATATATCTTTATTTGTCATATTTCTTCATTTTTGGTCATCATTTATCATAAATTAGTCATCATCTATGGTTATTAGTCATCTATCGTTATTAATTATCATCTATTATTGTTAGTCGTCATCTATCTTTTCAGTCTTCATGTATCTTTGTTAGTCATCTTCTATCATTATTAGTCATCATCTATCATTATTAATCGTCATTTTTTTTCTAAATCATCTATCGTTATTAGTCATCATCTATCATTATTAGTCATCATCTATCATTAGTCATCATATGTCTTTTTTAGTCATCATCTATCATTAATCATCATCTATTATTATTAATCAACATTTATCTTAGTCATCTAAAATTATTAGTAATAATCAATTTTTATTAGTCATCGTGTATAATTATTAGTCATGATCTATCATTTTTAGTCATGATCTATCATTATTATTCATCATCTATCTTTATTAGTTATCTATCTTTATTAGTCATCATGAATCATTATTAGTCATCATGGATCATTATTTGTCAAAATCTATCATTATTGGTCATCATCTATCATTATTAGTCATCTATTATTATTAGACATCATCTATCATACTAAGTCATCATCTATCATTTATTGTCATCATCTATCATTATTAGTCATCATCTATCATTACTAGTCATTATCTATCTTTATTAGTCATCTATCATTATTTGTCATCATCTATTTTTATTATTCATCATATATCTCTATTAGTCTTAACCTATCATTTTTAGTTATCATTTATCATTATTAGACATCTTCTATCTTTATTATTCATCTATCATTGTTAGTCATCATCTATCATTATTGGCCATCGTCTAGACATTATCTATCATAATTTGTCATCACCTATCATTATTAGTCATCATCAATCTTTATTAGTCATTATAGATCTTTATTGGTCATCATCTATCATTATTAGTCGTCATCTATTATTATTAGTCATCATCTATCTTTATTAGTCATCTATCATTATTAGTCATCATATATTTTTATTAGTCATCGTCTATCATTATAATCATCATATATCTTTATTAGTCTTCATCTATCTTTATTAGTCATCTATCATTATTAGTCATCTTCTATCTTTATTAGTCATCTATCATTGTTAGTCATCATCTCTAATTATTAGTCATCATCTATCTATTAGTCATCGTCTATCTTTACCACAGAAAAGCATCTTCTGAAGAGACTAACGACGAATTGAGTAATGAAGGAAGATAAGTAAAACTTCCAGTACAGCATGTCTATGGTATTTTAATCAACGTTGGTGGTAAATCCATTTCTTGAAATGTCTCCAATTTTAGAGATATTTTTAATTTAAATGCATTTATTTACCTATGTATTTCCTCCTTGCAGATAGGGTCAGATTTACAACTCAACCGACCAAAGGAGCTGTAAATAAAATATACTTTAGTAAATATAAATATAACTTATCTTTGTTTTTATCGCTTCTGCATTCTGTTATGTATTTAGTACCAGTATTTAACTTTTGTAAATATAAATAGAACTTGTTACAAGTAGAATTTGGCATAAATCTCAGCACTTGTGTAAATGAGTTAGATATCCTACATTACTTAACCTTCGAATCTGGTCTTGACTTGCATGTACTTAGTGAATTTGTAACCATGTGGGATTTTGACTAGTCTCTGTATAAAGTTTCATTTCATTGAATCAGTCGATTTCTGCTCAATGGCAATAATTTTTAGGTAAACGACAAGATTTCAGGTGTTTATGTATGATTTTAGGTGTTTATGTATGATTTTAGTACCTTTCATAAAACAAGTAGTATGAACAGATTTGTTAAGCAAGCCTTGATTGTAGATTGTTCTGTAAAAAGAGGATAAAAACTTAATACCAATTTAGTGGTTATAACATGGTGTTTAAACACTATGGCTTGCATTTAAAAAAATGAAATATTATCTGTGGATATTATCCAAATTTAGCATGAGGGGATATCTTTAAAATATTTAAGACACGTTAATTGACAATCCCATCTAGAGCAATATAGTAAGTAAATGCTTAGATAGTTGTACTATAACTACCATGTCAATATGTTAAGACAAGCATGGAATAATTTTGTTTCTATATAATTTGGTATGTTCTAGAATTTGCAGGCTGGACTCTTAACTCAGTTGCTGGAAAGTTAGTATGTATGAAATAGCGTTTTACAATGATTCAACACAACAATGACTGGTGCCAACTAAAAGCAAAAAGTCCTAGGACGGTGAAAATGAATTGCGCAAAGATGTTATGAAAATAAAGCCTTACAAACAAATGTAAGGATAAAATACACAAAGAAAAATATAAAAAAGGAAAGATGTTAACCCTCTGTGAAAGGTATTTCTGAAGATAAAGTAGCAATTAACATTCTTTTATATAAACTGCATTACCTCGTATTTTCTTGGTTGGTAAATCATGAATCTTCTTTATTGAATTTAAAAATCTTTTCTTTAAGTTGATAATTCTATGCTAGAAAGAGGATAAGGGTAACATATATTACACATGAATTGAGATTAGTTGAGCAGGTGACAGTTACTTAACTATCAACGTCTGTACGATACCCATTAGTTATCTTGTTATTGTAAAGTTCAACGCCATTTTTCAGCACAAGATGGGTTTTATATGGCGGCCAGTTTTATTGGTGGAGGAAGAACCGTGGAAAACCCCGGGAAGAACCACCGACCCAAAAGAAGAAACTGGCAGACTTTCTCAATTACCCACGTTAGCCGAGCCTTAGACTCGAACTCACGCAGACAGGTGAGATGGCAGTGATCCGGAACGGTGAGCACTTTAGACCAGTCGGGCCCCAGTTATCTTATTGAACTTTTGAATGGTCAATAAGTGTTGACCTTTATCATTTAATTATTGTGTCGGGTCGTATCCAAAACTGAATAACCACTCTGGTTAATGGCAACTATCCTGGTCAGAATTTTCAGCGGAAAGAAACGGAGTATGCACTTTCGAATGGGTCTCAACTCTGAAGAATATCTGCAGCCATTTTCTGTACAGTATGTTTATCATTCAAACTTCTTTTAAGCTATATTAAAGAATAGTAACTCGTAGCCTTTTTTAAAATTATGGTCTCGTCTTATCAGCAACATTAATATATCAATACATTTCGACTTCGGGATCAGTGGCACATGTATTCCATACATTACATCACATATGCAGTATAAGCATTTGACATCATTTCTAATTTACACCTTATAACACTCTAAGTTTTTTTTAACGATATTTAACCAATATTTTGAATGTGATCTCCTCATTATTACTTCTTTCAATTATAATAATTTTTTTATCCAGTGTTAAGATCCGTCTCATTTTAGTTAGAGGTTCTGCACTTACTACACCTCTTCCTCGGTAACTAGCACACAACGGGGTTCAAAAAACAGACGCATTATAAGCAAGGGCGCGAGTTACTGAGGAATCTCCAAAGAAATCTGGTAGACGTCAAAAAAACCAAGTGGGTGGTGATGGGAACTGTGTTGTTTAATGACCGAATCCTTGTTTTATAATCACGTCGAAAATAATTGTCAATAAAGTACATTTTCTAATGATGTTGTTTGTTAGTTTGTGTCAATTTATTTTATTTTTAAAAATGTACAAAACTGAAAAATCGTTAACATTACTAAAGGTTTCAACAACCATTATGCGTAAGCCAAAATATTTGTGTACTACATAATTATATTTCTTGTTGATTAACTATTTATGATGATTACGCTTAATAGGAACTAAAAGAGAATTAAAATTTCGCTTAATAATTGTCTAATTAGGCGTAAGTTACATTTTCATTGATCGATATTACCTTGAATATCTTTAATTACGGTCCACCAAGATTGTTGTTTGAAAAGAAAATGTAACGTGAGACTGGTATGACTTCTTACAGTAAATAATTTCAAAATGTTGATTACAATTTCAAGGTTTTATCTACCATTTGCTACCATAAAACGAGCAATATATCAGTGCTTCAGTTACCAATTTTGATAGCGATTTTCTTCAAGTTCAAAAAATCATGATCAATTTGTGGGGATTCTCTAGTACGAAAAATCGGATCCACGTCTTACCACGCGTTATTAGTGAGCACGCAAGTTATCGAGAGTTGTGTGTAGTGCTAAGCTGTGGTCTGATGTTCAAAACAGCAAAATATAAGAATCATTCTATAAACTGCATATATTTTTCATGTTATACTAGTCATATCTGGACAAAAATTACCAATCCAAGAACAATAATCCCAGACAACCCATATCACAGAAGCAGATACAGCCCAAAAATGTTGTACATTGTTTATTCTTTGAGAGGGCTGATTCATGTAAAATTAACTAAAGTGTTGAGGATAAAAACATGAAAGTTGGGAATGGGATGTTTATGAATTGTATTCATCTCATTTAGAGTTCACTAGGTCCCTTTCCTAGTGACTCATGGGATGAACTGATTCACTCTTCTATTGATAGGTACAGAAAAATCTTATGACCAACATCTGCTACAAGCGACCACCTATTATTTATGATTGCAATCGTAATGCACAGATTTATTTTATTATATGAATGCACTATCATGAGCGAGCACCTGCTGAATGCAACTAGTGACCATGATGTCTTGGGGAAAATATGCATTTCAACACTGATATAACTGCATATAAAACAGGGTTAAACACTATCAACTTTTCTTTAATAGTTTGAAATAAAGGCCACTTAGTGTTCTAAAATATGTTTAGAAAACTTGGCTGGCTGCTGTTATCTAAAGGAACCAGTCTGTTTTTAATATCGTGATGTTTGCATAAATTTACTAGGGGAACTGAATTTGTACTGTGAGTTATATTTTTAATCATTTGTAATAACAACCGCTTGAACAGTATGGACTGTTCTTATATAAACAAGGAACCAGCAAAATGAAGTCTGGCTACTAGTTTGTAAATCTGGCAAGTTAAGTATATATTAACTTTGATATAGATTGTAAACAAGTCTAATGTACATGTCGCTAATTGCCACAGTCGTGCCAAACTCCTATTTGACAAGACAACCTAATTCCTAAATAAATCTCGTCTGGTGTGTTCACTAATTGGATTATATACAATTCTTTGGATTACATATATTGGCATGATCCTACAGGTTTGTATTTATATTTGTAATGTTATTACAAGTGTTGGACATTTTATTTGAATTATGTTATGACCTTTACAAATTTGTTTTTGTTTCTCTAAGTTGTATCTGTAAAGTGGGCAATTCTATGAAAGCAAAAGATGGCCACTGCAATGGGTAGCAAAACTCGAGGGTGAACGTTTAATACTTATTTCCCAACGGAATTACAAATGAAAACACAGGGAAGGCTAGTCTTGGCATTACTGTAAACAGGGATGTAAGGTGATATATCTGACCAACTTTACTGAAGTGGAAAGACCGAGACCGGCGCAATTATTGCAATATCTAGTAGCAAGTGGCGTCAAGTCGGAAAACATTCAAGGATTGCAAAATGGAGGGGAAACAGGGGAAACAATCTTCTATACAGGAATGGTCACACTTTATAGAGATAAAGGGAAAAGAAATGGAAATACACAAGTGAACAATGCTGATTAAAAAGCTGGGTGAGAAATCGGTAGAAATGCACATTTCCGGGTTACCGCTAGAAGTGAAATCATGGAGCTGCTAGAAAAGATGGAACACAAATTCGGGCTGAAACCAATAGAACAACACACGATGACGTACAGGAGTTTCCCAAAACTTCTGAGCAGAGGAAGAATTACGCTATCAGAAACGGAAGCAATGAAACTTCCAGCGAACTTTTGTGTTTTTTGTTTTAGTTCAGACGTGGTACAAGTGCTGCCAACATGTTCGTGAATGTTATAAATGTGGAAACGTAGGACATTTACAGAGGGACTGCCCAGTCCACCCAACAATACAGGATACACAGAACGTACATAAATAAATCGTACGCTGCAGTCGCAGCCCGTAAGAAAGTAAAAGTAGAGAATGACATCCCAGAAAAGATAGAAATAGGAAACCCGGAAAAAAGTGATACGCAGCCAATAACAAGCCAATACATTGGCGAGGAGATAATACCGGAAATAAGAAGCACCTCGATTCTGACATAGCAGAATCAAACAATACAACAAAAGACTAATGGAATGATGCCAGTCAAACACGTTCGGTGGAAAAAACAGCAAAAGCAAGGGAAAGTAAATTATAGAAGCAAACAAAAAAGTAAAGGAGAAATAGCAGTTTGAAAGCAAAAAATACAACGTGACAGAAGAAACCCATTCGGAGAAAATAAAGGACAACTCAAATTGTTATACCATACAAGAGAGCAAGACGATATATAGTCAGTGATCCTAGAATCTCCACCAAAGACATGAGAGTACAGGATGAGATTCCTCGATACCCATACTACCGCCTAAACGAAATAGATCGGCGTCCACACCATTGTCTGAACCAGAAGTGATGTAGTTAATAAAAGAGGCAATGGATTAAAGAGAGCACTTTCGCTGAACAGAGACCACCAAAGGAAGATAATCAGCATACAAGAATGCAAAGCAAAAAGGATTGCTTACTAGATGAATGATAATGACGAAAACATAACGTTTTATTGATATACATTTATCAAAATATCAATTTTAAAAGAAAGAAACGATAACATTAATTTGTGTAGAATATATTGAAATCTCCAGTTATTAGAAGACAAAAACTTGCAAATTTAAGAGAGTGCTATGATATTGATTTGGATTGTAGGAGAAGCATGGCCCAATCAATAATTCATATCCTGAATCTAATAGGACATTGAAATGAATTTAGATTAAGCATTATTATTGTTTCCTCAGCTTGACTTGGTGATGAATAAACCTAATTAATAGCCGAGGTCGGAAGTTCAGCATCGGACAACGAAAATAATTCAATCAATAAAACCTTATTAATTTCGTTGTGATGCTGGGAACAAAGTAATTGATAATCAAGGAAATTAGTTTGAGAGTTCGTAATGTGAATGACCGCTTACTTAGAAAAAATACTGACCACACACTCACACTCTATCTCCCCCTAAACTTGATATAAAGTTACAATTGTCCTCGACTAGCACGCAAGATACACGCGTGATTTTTTGGAGCATAGGCATAATTCATTAGACAGAACCTCTGTCCTTGTATGGAAAACACTCATGATCAAGCAGCTTCCAGAATATAAAAAAGGCTTTGAGCTGCTTTGGTCTCAGTGAGATTCCAAGCTCAAGAAGAGTGTCATGTCTATTTCTTACAGAGTGCGATTCCAGGCTTAGAAGAATGTCATGTCTATTTCTTACAGATTCTTGGTACCTTCTCGTAGCCAAAGCTTTTCCCACAAAAAGATGTAACCGTATCTACATCATCATAAGTGACACCTTATTCTTATGAATGCTGAACTTTCTTCCTTCTCGTATCTAGACACGAGAAGAAAGTTATGATAGAAAACATCTAAACAACATAACAGAGTTTTCTTATCATAATATAGTACTTGGAGGTAATATTTTCATTAATAGAGAACAGGTGTGCTCAATATCATATAGTACCAAGTGTGGTATGGTAATGGCGTTTAATGAATACACTACTTTATAAAGAACCTTACCAGGCCATACGTTACATTGTTGTGTCTTTATCAATATTAGCACTACATTATCGGTCACGTACCCAAAGGGGATCGTGCGGTGTGTCCATTTCCAAATTAGCATTGTCATGCAATTAGCGCTGTAACGTTGGACATATAACCGGGGGGGGATCGTGTGACGGGAGACATTTACTGGTTACGAAACAAGATTTTTATAAATCAAAATCAGCTAAGGATACGGGTTGAGAATGGAAGGGTCAATCACGTTACTTTTCGGTACGAACAAATCTATTGTTCTACGGTCCCCCGTACTCTAAAAGGTGGTTGCCCTTTCACCAGTATTGCAGCGACTACTACAATATCGCGAGACAACATTACATATGTTTACAGCTGAGAGATTGCCAAATAAATTATATTATGACTTTGATATTTCTATAGCTAGGCATTTATTCTTTTCAATTGATAAAAACACGACATTGTATGACAACCCTAACTCCTTATTTCACATCGTTCGGATTGCAGATTACCTTCGTTTCCCTGAAGAAACACTCGCTCGTCTATTATCAGGTCGTATACCCTCTTGTGACATGATTCGTCAAATGCTCGGTTTCTTTCATCAACTACACCGTAAAGGTTACCCTGTTCTAGCCGAACTGTATATTTGTAACGCCAAGTTACCGCTTAAAATGATAGAAGACCCAAACATTCTTTTCATAGGTTTACAAAATATGCCAGGATGCTCATAATCTCGAGAAATGTTTGGCGAAGCGAGCAAGACCCGGTTGTACTTGTCCTAGTGCACTCAGCACCGCCAAGAGCGCGATCAGCCCACTGCTTATCGCCTTCAACTTCGCTTCCCAGGTGGAATCCAAATGTTTCCTCAACGGACGGCATTGCCGGACTACCTGGCACTATTAGAGTCTAATGCTACCTCCACACAGGACACTAGTCAACAATAAAAGGTTGATGTTCCTGGTGGGTAATACATTTCTTTACATGCATATGTTTCTAGTTATGACATGTCTATGACGGAAACCGTCTGGACTTCTCTCCAGTCATGACGACAATCCTTCTGACGGGACTAGTCATAGGGTAGATAATGTAGAATTTTTTTTCTTCTTCTCTTTGACAGACCTAATATTAATAGAATTTTTTGGGGGGATTGCATCTCACTTCTCTTTTTCCGATTTCGTGCCGACAATTTTTCTTCATGATAATTTTTCCTCTTGTAATTTTGACATTTATTGCATATTATCAAATGTAATTTCGTTGTAATTTTTTCCTCTTGTAATCTTGATATTATTGAATATTGTCACATGTAATTTCGTTGCACTTTACACTATTATACCTTTGAAGTTCATTAACTGTTGTCAAGAGTGTTTTCGTGTACTTCTCACTATTGTACTTGAATTTCATTGAATGTGTCAAATGTGTTTTCGTAAGATTGCCTTGAATAAACTCTTTCTTTACCATACTGACGTCACATTACGTATTATCCTGTCACATTGCATATTTTAATGTTTTCTTAATATATTGTTTTTCTTCATTCCTCATCGAGGTACTACACGGTAAATTGTTGTCTTTTCCTATTTCTTAACTTTTGTCAGTGCATTGTATTTTGGTCTTTTTAATATATTTACTTCCTTGTGTCATTGTAATCTCTTTTTCAATTTATATTGGCTCCTTATTACACATTTTATGGTACATTTTTCCATGTATCTTTTATCATGTCTATTCTAGTGCATTGTCAATGTACATTACAGTTTATTAATTATTATACATTTTATTGTATTCTTTGTTTTTGAATTTCACAATATGTACTGCAATGAACATTGTTCTCATTGCCTTTTTGCAATTTATCAACTTACCAATGCATTGTAATTTTTTTCATCTACCTAAGCATTGTAATTTTTTATTTTTAATATTTTTCTTTCTTTTTCCTCGTATACGTATCATTTTTTTTACTAGCCTCGAGGTCGCGGTTAATTAACCTAGAGGTATTATCAAGATATCAATTTTAAAAGAAAAAAACAATAACATTAATTTGTGTAGAATATATTGAAATCTCCAGTTATTAGAAGACAAAAACTTGCAAATTTAAGAGAGTGCTATGATATTGATTTGGACTGTAGGAAAAGCATGGCCCAATCAATAATTCATATCCTGAATAAAATAGGACATTGAAATGAATTTAGATTAAGCATTATTATTGTTTCCTCAGCTTGACTTGGTG
The DNA here is from genome assembly GCA_016746295.1 of Potamilus streckersoni. Taxonomy (NCBI): domain Eukaryota; kingdom Metazoa; phylum Mollusca; class Bivalvia; order Unionida; family Unionidae; genus Potamilus; species Potamilus streckersoni. The sequence continues at coordinate 28,638 of JAEAOA010000408.1, forward strand.
ATGAATAAACCTAATTAATAGCCGAGGTCGGAAGTTCAGCATCGGACAACGAAAATAATTCAATCAATAAAACCTTATTAATTTCGTTGTGATGCTGGGAACAAAGTAATTGATAATCAAGGAAATTAGTTTGAGAGTTCGTAATGTGAATGACCGCTTACTTAGAAAAAATACTGACCACACACTCACACTTTATCTCCCCCTAAACTTGATATAAAGTTACAATTGTCCTTGACTAGCACGCAAGATACACGCGTGATTTTTTGGAGCATAGGCATAATTCATTAGACAGACCTTCTGTCCTTGGATGGAAAACACTCATGATCAATCAGCTTCCAGAATACAAAAAAGGCTTTGAACTGCTTTGGTCTCAGTGAGATTCCAAGCTCAAGAAGAGTGTCATGTCTATTTCTTACAGAGTGCGATTCCATGCTCAGAAGAGTATCATGTCTATTTCTTACAGATTCTTGGTACTTTCTCGTAGCCAAAGCTTTTCCCACAAAAAGATGTAACCGTATCTACACCATCATAAGTGACACCTTGTTCTTATGAATGCTGAACTTTCTTCCTTCTCGTAACTAGACACGAGAAGAAGGTTATGATAGAAAACATCTAAACAACAAAACAGTTTTCTTTAATATATTTATATTTATTTTTATTTATTATATTCTTATATTATATAATTATATTATTATATTTATATTTATATTATATATATTATTATATATATATGTATATATGTTGTATATATGTTTATTTACTTCGTTTTGTTCCTTTTAAGATGAATCATAAATGCAATAAAATGTGTTAGTCTATCAGAACAGCCATGTGTGAAATTGCATCTAAGAACTTAATTTAGTGCCGAACTTATTGTAAGGAATAATTTATCGAAGTATTTGTCCTATTGTTGCACTGAATTAAACTCCTTTTCTTTATCACGTTAATTAAAGTCTACTGAATCAAATAAGGATGTGGTATAAAAGAAAATTTAAAAGTCATGCAAATCGTACATGTTTAAGATATAGTGGCCATGGTTACATGTCGGATAAACTCACTTCAGTTGATCAATCGAACACTTATGTTCTTGTGCATGTTACATAATTATACTCCTTTAAATTAATCGACTCATTGGTGATTGTCATCAAAGATAGGATGGCAGCCAAGCTCAATGAATACTTCGTAAAATAAAGTGCTTTGTTTCACAGATACAGAACACTCCGTGTAAGCGAGTTTCAAAGAATTTCTGAAATCACATCAATATTGTACTACTTAATTAAAGAAATTTAGTTTTGACGTACACTATTGTCTCGAGAAAAACGTTATATTATTTGATGGTATATCAACAGTTAGTCTAGTTCCCTGCTACTTGGACTCCCGACTTGGCATTATAGTATTAAATATTCCGGAACCAGACTAATCAACAAAACTAAAGCAGCGACGTAGTACATTAATGTTTTTGAAAATAATTGGAACAATCTTTCACATGACATTTTGAAAATAATTGTTATTTATACAGAATAACAAACAACTTCATTAGAAAAAGCATGTCATTAAGAATTATCGATGCGATTGTATGATTAATATGAGGGTTCAGTCATTAAACGGTCCAGTTCCCAAACTTCCAACCCCGCCACGGTTTCCTCTATGTCTAAGGATTTTTCAATTTGTTTTAGAGGTCCCTCTGTACATTATGCCCTCTCTTATAGTGGTATCTATTTTTGGACCCCAATGTGCTAGAGGGAGGGTTTTTTGCTCCAAATAAGGTTAACGTTTTACCAAAAATAACAAAAAGTCAAGATAAGTAAAATATAGTAGATTTTATACAATCATTTCAATTGCACAGTACATATTGTCATATTACATATGCATATACATTGACATGTACTTAATGCTGGAGAAATGTACAGGTTTACAATTACTCCACAATTTCTTAAATACAAAACATTTTATATTTTGTGGTTTAGTAGGGTTAGTAATTCACTTATTTTTATTCTTTGCACATACACACATTAATACATACATTATATTTTCTTTGGTACTTACCGATGATTGGAGAGAAAATTTATAAGTGTCTCAATACATGTTATGGGTGGTTATAATAAAAGTTCAGTATTACCTGAAGCATTGCCATAACCATGGTTAATGCTTTAGTTTCTTTTATTAGAACCGCTCACGTCATTTTTTATGTGTGAAAGTCGCTCATGTCTACTAACTTTGTTGTAAGCGAACTGTCAGTCATCACTGTAATCATTCATGTATTTATCAGTATGTGTCAGTTACCCTATTGTACGATATACTTGTTCCATGCCACCCCCTTCCATGTTGTAATACACAACAAGGTCATAATAAGAGACGTCATCACCAGTCTACATTGAATCCGGCATTAAGAGAATCTGTTAACGGAAATGGGACATTAGCGGTTAACGGAAATGGGACATTAGCGGTTAACGGAAAGGGGTCATTAGCTGTTATAGTACAATGATATAGTACATTGGTATTGTACAATGGTATAGTACAATGATATAGCACAATGATTCTGATATTTGCATGAAGATCTTCATTTTCATATGATCCTATTTGGGGTGTGATGACACACAAAATATCCAGCGTGGTAAGGTCCACAGGTAGACCTGCAATCTACAGATTAGATTCAACTGCTCCTCAACGTGGATTTGTACATTAAAAATTACAAATAATTCCTGAGGATACGCATTTACCACCGAGTACACTTTTATAAACTTGCAGATCCTCTATGTCGATTACACTCCAAGCAGGTCAGCATCACATTTTCACGCGAGTGACCAAGACTTCTATTAATTCTATCAACGGTAAATTGTCTTGGGTTATTGCTCAAATACTGCCGCAAAATTATTGCGTTGCAATTTGCGCAATGATTATTTTGTTGTTGTTTTAACATGATAATATCCACATCTATATCAAACTCGCGTTTTTTTTGTCACACCGCTTATAGCTGCATAATATTTTATTGTTATCGAAATTATTAGTGATTTCTTCGATTATTACGCAATCCATAATACCCGTTTTAGTTGTGATAGTCTTCTAACTCAAGATACTGCGAGATAAACTAAATTTGACCACTCACTACGATCATCGACTATCCAAACTTTAGTATCAGTGATAGTTAATCCCTGCGACGAATGAATCGTTATAGCGTACCCTAACGTCCATGGCGATTTATCCATGTTTAACGCGCTCTCGACAACATCAACAGCGACAGTGACAACATCATTTAACACAAGATTTTGTATTCGGACAATATCTGCACTAGGAATCTTAACATGAACATTTAGTCGTCTAGTATCTGCAGGGCGATAACACAACGGTACAGGTAACTTTGGGAATTGTTCCTTGTATAACGCATATAATTTCTATTGTAATTCGTCAAGAACTCTTTCTACTGGCAACTATCAAATCAGCAGGTATTTTATCTGGTTGTAGTCGTATTAATCTTTTAAATTCTTTCAGAGACTCATCAACGGCTCTATGATCATCAAATAGTTCTTCATAATAATCTACATTATTCTTTAGCCACTCATGAGGGGACTGCCCAACAAAGGGTGGTGGTTGTCCATGATCACCACACATAATCAAAGCAGTATTCTTTAGTAACAACCAATCGAGAAATATTTGTAATACCTCCAGAGGCACCGTGCATATCTCGTCCCATATGATAATTTTAGGTATATATTTTTCACCCATTCGTGATGGGGTCCATGTATCTCCGCACCATTTAAAGAAACTGATATGTACACGACTTTATATTTCATTGCTTTATTTCCCTTACGATTTTGTGCGTTGGTGTTATGACAATCATATCTAAACTCATGAATAAGTTAATCGCGCGTGTTGTTTTACCTGAATCTCCACACCCATTAAGATAAACAGTCTTATGTATAGTTACAGGATCATAGACGGATGGCGCAGATGTTTTTGATAATTGATTATTACTGTTATATGTTCGGCAGATTCGCAATAATTAAATATGTTTTCTTGTTTTATCCCCCATGTTCCCCATTCACCATTACCGAAATTTAATGAATCTTTATATTTTTGTGCACATAAAATGAATCTGTCGCGAATCTAACTGCGTAACGAGGAAATCTGTTTATCATCGATGATATATTTATCGAAACATAAGCTAGCATCGACGACCTTAGATGAGTAAACTGCGGTGACTCGCCATCAGTATAGCTCACAATGGTACCTAGTTTTTTTCTATCTGATAAATAAGCATTACATCGACTTATAAATGTGTCTTTCTCCATCGTATCAGCGACTATGAAATCGAGTTCAGCATCGTCCATGATCATTCTTGTACAAGTTCGTTTATGATCATGTGATCCTCCTTGTGTAAACTTACCGATTATTTTTCTCCCGAGATCGTTTGAAAATTTCTCATCGTGTTCAGCAGGTTCTGGCAAACAAACTTGCTTTTGCATGCGATATGATATAATAGCTTCAGATACTTTCAAAGATACTAAAATTCCAACATCGATCATATATCTTAGCAGAATTATTAGAGCCCAACATTTTTCTGAAAAGTGTTTTCCGAACCACGCATAAACAATCATATGGAGACCTTCTCTTATCTCGAATGATTCTACATGAGCAAATCCTGTTAAATCAAAATCATGTGTAGGATGTCCAAATCTATTAAAGTAATCTGAAACAACCACAGAAACAGGGTCACGTATGCTAATGTCACCTATGGCATCGAATACATCATTGTGGTAAAGTTTAACCATTCTTTCTCGTGGAAATACAGTTACAGCATCAGTCCATGCATGCGCGTTATGATCAATAATATTTATAGGAGCTCCTCTAGATTTATATTTTGTCTTGTGTAAAATCTCTCCTGAAAACGTCTTCACTGTTATTGGAAATCTTAACTTTTCTAGCTCAGTAACGTCGGTGATAGACGCTCCAGTGTGTTTAACTTTTTCCACCCACATTTGTTTTTTTTACGCCTTAAATCTGTTAAACCGTTTCCCCGTATCGCGTTTGTGAAGTGTTCTATAACTCGCTGAGCCACACAGTTTATTCTAGTCAAGGATGATAGTTTTATTTTCTTGAGATCCTTAACGTCAGGTTTATCATGTAATGGATAGAGCGCGTACACAACAACAGTTACTGGATAAGATCGCTCATAACACGGCTTGTCTATTCCAGTCAGTATTCCTGGTTTGGAATTTGCACCGAGGACAATATTATTCCCTGACTTTTGGATTGATTTGCGTTTGTCTCGGATGATCCAGATATCCTCTATATTTACAATAAATTTTACTAAAATAATATATTTCCAAACATCGAGATAGTAAATGATCTCTCTACCTCGTTTGTCATTCATAAGATAGATATTATTTCCAATCCTGAATGGACCACACATGAACTGCACCATCATTGCGGAACTCCTTGGCTTCACTAATGCGTTTAGTTATATCCGCATTCGTTAAAGCTAGATCTTGCATCGAGAAACTAAATTTGTGTAGTCTGTCAAGATCAAATCCAACTGCGCAGGCTCAATTGCGGCTAATTCCTGCATATTATAATTAAGGCAAATATGTATCTAAATTGAAGTATTAATCATTTATATATAATTCATCCAAATCACAATTGCCGCTGGCTTAAGATTGGTTATACGTCTCCGTGTAACAAAAATTGCGTAAAAGGGTTCTGTAGTTGTCACATGCAATGCGTGAAAAATGGGAGTTTAGGACCTAAACCGTGTATGCTGTGTGGTGCTGGTGTGCGTGGATAGACCACCTTTGCGCGCAATGCGGTGGAAAAAGATACAGAGAGTTAAAAAGATATTACGATAAATCAGTTTGTTAAATTTGCTTTCCAATTTATATTTTGTTTCTTTTATTACGACCGCTAACGTTGTTTTGATATGAGAAAGTCGCTATCGTCTGCCGGTGCAGTCGTATTTATATACAAATACGGTAGCTATACAAACACAAACACAAAAATACCCTTTTTAAGGTAATTGAAGTTGTGTAACTAAGGTGTAACTAAGAGGATACGACTCTTATTCTGGCTGTTGCTCCGAATGACTAATGAATTTGCTATCATGCACAATACGTATAATATATAAATAATATATAAACTTTTAGTAATTCATTTTATAACTTCCCATCATCCATCACATTGTTCATTTAATCCATGAAAACAAATTGTTATGTTAGTATTGAACCATCGAGTTAAGTTCTTTGAACAAAACAGCTCAATTTGTACCCAATCTAGGTAAAAATGCATATTGCTAATTGATGGAATAATTTAGAACAAGATGTTTAAAGCAGGTAAAGGAAACAATCCCAAGTATTTTAATGTTACATTATGTATTCATCTTTTGTCTACGTTCTTTTTTTGTTGTCAGTCATCACTGGAATATATATATATATATATATATATATATATATATATATATATATATATATATATATATATATATATATATATATATATATATATATAATTATCAACATGTGTCAGTATTATATTCCATGCCATCCCCCTCCACGCTGCAATATATAAGGTAATAATAAAGGAGACATGGCATCATCTGTGTATTGTATACATCCATTGAAACCGGCCTTGAGAGACCAACTCATTCTGTTAACGGAATGAGTTCTTTAACATGGGGTGGTCTCATTAGCGGTTATAGTACAATGATTCATAAGTAGTCTTCCAAAAAGATTTTACAAGGTGCAGCTGTAATATTCCAAGTGCCATTCATACCATCAGTCGCATATGCACAGATCCCTTTTCCCTTCTTACAAAACAATCTATGTAGTGTATTATTTACATAACTGGATTCTAGTTAAATATTTATTTTATCATTATACATCAATGTACACGAAAAAATACTATATCTGTCCATTTTTAATAATTTGATACAACTGGGTACATAGGTTTGACCATGTGTGATACGGGTAAGACAAATTGGATAATTATGTATTACAAATACGGAAAAGAAAGCTGATGAATGAAAGTTAGGAGTCGTTAAAAGCATAATCAAAAGCTGGTAGCAAATGTATTAAAAATACAAAGGGAAGGCTGATATGCATTCCAAGAAGACGGAAAGAATACTATTTAACGGAGAACAAAGATAAATGTGTGGTGCTTAAGTGCCCACGAGATTGTAAGACTGATCAAAGACTGGAAGGATACAGATTCTACTATACATACAGAAACCTGTCGATGAATTGAAGTTAGGAGTCGTTAGCAGCATAATCAAAAGCTGGTTGACACATGAATATAAAGCAAAGAAAGGAATGAATAAATAACTTCTGGTAGTGTTTTTTTTCCCCCAGTCCTATGTGCTATTTTTCAAGTGTTCTTGGACAAGAACATCACACAAGATCAAATGGACATCAGGTGATTACACTATGACTCGTTTTTCGGTTTATACCTTGTAGAAGACAATTGCGAAGTTGATAAAAACATGTTTTTCTATATAATCTTTTAATGTTTATGACAAGTCATTGCAAATTGTTCTCCAAAGCCGTTTTAAAATATAATCATTCGATCTTTATAGGGCAAGGTTTACAAAACAACAGTTACGTCCAAGCCTTGCACTTGATCTTCAAACAACTAATGTTGGACAATAGTGATGATGTTTTAAAATTAAATGTCAACTTCCCAGGTACTGGATGCCACTCTGCATATTAGTCAGGGGACAGTTAAAAATGTCGGCGTCATTCAAAGGTCTGTGGGGGAGGAAGTACTAACAGCTGGTGGATGCTATCAATATACCTAGGCCCTCTTCAAGTGACTAATAGTAACATGACAACGATAATAATGTTCTAAAAATGAACCTCTCCTGCAATGTTGTAAAAGACTGCGACTGAACAAATAGAAATGTTAGGCTTTGAACAAATCGAACAGTATCTCATTACCTAAAACTATTACAGAAACTTTGAGGCAAGAATGCATTCAACACTTGGGAGGGAAAATTTCAACAAGATCCCTGAAGATAATGGATAAAGACTGCACTTTAAAGACTGCACCAGTTGTATCGAAAGCTTTCACAAACCAGGCTACGTATAACAGCAAGACTAAGTATGAGACAAGCCCATCTGAGGTACATGACTCGGCAAGGTAATAGGAAGTCTGACAGTGCTCAAAGCTGAAGAACACATGGTACAGAAGCGAAGACTAGTGAGGAAATCCGTAGGTAACAACGCATGTTATAATGAGACTTATCGAGAGGTCAAAACTAAAAAAATAGAAATAACAAAATGAATAAAATGAATGAATTAAGAAACATGGGAGTAATGTGTTTAAGACTGCAAGGTCACCAGCATTATGTCCATGTTTCAATTTTTATCCATATTGTACAATCACTATTGTGCTGTGAACGGCTGTTGCAATACACAGATACATATAAATTATATATAAATTAAATTATATGTAATTAAAATTAAATTCATTTAAAGTATGCACATAATAAAATTGATTTGAATAATTAAACAAATTTCCATATTAAAATATATAACAAAGACATTTTCCAGTGCTGCATCTGTTCCAGTGACCAGAAGAATGGATACAGACAAGTTCTTTCTCATAGTAGTCACACAAGACGACAAAAGGGGGTCTTCAGTCAGCTCAAGCACAATCAAAACTGGACCTGAAATAATTAAATGAGCATGATTGGACACGTATGATCTGCATGAAAAGAATGACATCATCGCCATGGAAATCAAGTTAACGTATGTGGCTAGACAATAAGGGCGATCACTCATATGCAAAGGTTTAGCAGGAACCAATGGACACTGCAGATAAGATATTAAAATAATATATTAATTCCATGTGCAAAATGACAGTGCTCAAAGACACCCTGAAGAACATATGGTACAGAAGCGAAAACCGTAGTGGGGAAATCCATAGTTAACAATGCATATTATAATGAGACATATCGAGAGGTCTAATGAAATGAATGAATGAAGAAATTAAACGTATTTAAGCCAGATCTGTCACCAACACGTTCTACTAAAATAAAGGCCACACTTTTTTTCTTCAACTTTACTCAACACATCCATCCATCCGTCCATCCAATATCATGATGGACGGATTATTTTCATGTTACAATTTAAACTATCATGGAGTCTGGAAATCATGCAGTCTGGAAATCCATTTCCAATGCAATACCCATAACCTTTGCAGCACTATTATTGTTAATGGAATGAGGTTCTAAACTTATGTGGTCGACATTCATGCACAAACTAGTGGCATAAATGGGATGCATCGAGCTCCTTTGAAATATTCAGACTTAGATTTAGCATCAATGCCAGTCTGGACATGCTTATTCTTCCATGCGTTTGTTTCTGGATCCCTATATGACAATGGACCATATAATTTATTGGCTTCTACAGTTCCTTTCCATATTGTACAATCAATAATAATACCATCTCTGAATTTATGGTCAAAAGTTTACAAAAATTAAAATTAATTATATTTTAACATTTTCAAAGTTAATATACACAATGTGCGAAAATTTCATGTGTCTATCATAGACGATTTTATACAAGTTTAGTGAATAATGCCATGACAGGTCATATAACACATTTTACTGTATCTCTACATTTATTTCTCATAATGAACTCCTGTTTGACAATACAAATCATTCTTTACATTTGTTTCTCCATAATAAACTCTCCCCCGTGTGACAATACAAATCATAATTTAAAATACCTTCAAAAAGGACTTCACGCTGAAGTTCTTGTTAATGGTTGAGAGGCTTAAATTTTTCCCTTTCGAATTATCACCAACGCCTCGTTTCTCTGCACTGCTGCTGCAATACACAGAGAACCACACCATAAGCACAATTGTCACAAGAACAAACAATTACCTATAAAGCCCTACCAAAAGTGCATCAATAAAACTCATCACCAAAATGTGAGAGCAAAATTGTTCTAAAAATAAACTAGAACTACATTCGTGGGTACTGATTCAACATGCTTCAATCCCCATGCAGACCGACTGCCCGATATATCTGTGCACACATGTACACAGCTACCCAGCTGCACATCTACAATAAAACCAAACTGGTCGTGATAATAAGTAACGGATGTAAACCATAAAATTCGGGTTACTATATTATGCTATTCCTAGTAACTTGTAACAATTCAATAGTTTATAGTTTCAAAATCCACGTAATAGGAAATACAATTTCACACTATAGCGTTAAAAATTGAATCTGCTTCACTTATCAAATAAAATGAGAATGTAACACTTACCCCTGTGGCTGTAGAACAAATGGAGAATGTACACTCCTTGACAAGATCCAAAAGACTAGTGTATCAATTATTCAAAACCTTGTCTTAAATCTCCATTGGAATGAGTAAGGGTAAAATGCATGTGCATATCGTGCTTTTAGTGTCTCTTGCCGTAAGCGAACTACTAGGGAATACATGTAAGTTCAGTCGCTTAACTAAAAACAACAATTATCCACCCTAGGTAACTTTGGACGCATATACGACGAAAATGATTTTATCATTCTAAGGTGAAAGAGTTATTTCTTGCCTTATTATGTGAAAATTCTCTGAGAGAATCCTATTCACTACCAAGTTGATTTTTCAATGTTTGCAGTATATGCCAAGAATCAACTACCCATCCTTTTTTCTCTTTTAACTGGTAAACCTCTGTCGATCAGGAGTTCTGATACATTTAGTTGGGCTCTGCTGATAACTATAATTGCTAGCAGCAGAGAGGCTGAACAGACAAATTTGCCTGAGACGTTATTTTTGAAAAATTAAGGGTTCCTACGAAGGCTGAGAAAAAAACATGTTTGCCTTAATAGTAATACTTTCTTTAATTGACCAGATTTTTTTGCTCGATTTGTTCACGATGTGGTCACTACAAGTATGTCATTCAGCCTCTCTGCTGCTATGAATTAACCAAAGCTTTTGTCTAAACCTACACGATACCTTGATCTAGGATCATGTAAATTTATCGTTATAAATCCTAAAGAAAAAGCTTGTGCATAAGGAAAGAAATTTTTAAATTTAATCCTTTTCATGTCCCCTGAACACCAAGTATAATAAATATTTTGCAAAGTATAATTATCTACGTCATTAAACACAACCAAAATATTACAGTTATCTCTGATCACCTTAGGTATCTGAGTATATCTTTGAGTAACATAAATCACCTCAGTATTTTTATGTCTACCTCGAGCAAATATTCTAGATGGATTGGATTGTTTGTCCAGCATCACATCATCGTACACTACGAGGTGTTTGATGAATCCATCCAAGTCATCTATGTATGGATCGGTTATAAAAATCAATGATATCATTTTGTCAAGTAATTTCGCATTTTGATTAAAATCTTTGAGTACTTCGTAGCATCGTTGATCATCTATAGATGGCGCTACTAAATACAACTTATTCCACTTGAGCCATCGCATTTTCAGATTAAGCAATAATTGCGTCATACCAGATTCAGAAGGACCTATTATAATCATTCTGATAGAATTTGGTAACGCTGGATGGTGCCTTAGTGGCTATTGTTTTCGTGTCGCAGAAAAGTCAATTATATCCATATGATAATATGAAATTAAATTGTGTTTGATGTAGAGCGACAACACCCATTGTTGGATTGACTACGATAACAACAAAAAATAAGAGACGCGCACTCACAGGCAAGTGTGCAAAATGTGGTACAAAAATATAAATTTGTTTCCGCGTCGCAAATAACGCGCGGTGGTGATATGGCCGCTTCATTAGGGAAATTGCCAGGAACTCCATGGGCAAAATATCCTGGTGAGAAACACCTTCCCGGATATAATTATTGTGGTCATGAAACTCGTCTCGATATCAGACTCGATAAACAAGATCGACCAAAACCTGGAGAGTATCCAGTAAATAAGATAGATCAAGCGTGTCACACTCATGATGTATCATATAAAACTCCTGATTTGAAACAACGGCATCTCGCAGATATAATGTTGTCTCACGCGATGAATTTTATACATAATAAATCTCTCAGAGAATCTCTCGCTAGCTTTCTGATAAAATCCGCCATGAAAGGTAAAATAATGATAGGAGCTGGTAATTAATCAACTGATTATTAATTTTGAATATATTTATTATTCCCGAAAGGATATTGGCGAGGTAAGGCTGCGATTAACAAACTTGCCACTTTAGCAAAAGTTTCACGTGATGCTGCTGAAACGTGGTTAGCACGACAGGCAATATGGCAAATCTTTCTAAATCGACCTAAAAAAATTCAATATGCACATTTCGATGTCAACGTTCCTAATGAAGTTCATTAAGCGGATATCTTGTTTTACCACACGATACCATTAATGCAGGTAGATCTCAACACACATACAGATACGCTTTAACCGTCGTTGACATTGCGAGCAGATATAAATAAGCAGAACCGCTATCAACAAAGACAGCATCTGAAGTTGCATCTGCGTTTAAACAAATTTATCAGCGAGGACCATTACAATGGCCAAAACTACTACTGGTTGATCCTGGAAAATAATTTCTTGGTGCAGTATCTTCTCTGATGAACAAGCACAACGTTAAAATCAGACAAGGACACATGGAAATTTATCGTGATCAGGCAATATTTGAAAGATTTAATCGAACATTTGCAGAACGGGTATTCGGGTATCAATATGCAAAGGAAATATCCCTGAACACAATTCTGGCAGATAAAAGATCTCGTGAATGGGTTGCGAGGTTACCGAATGTGATAGCTGCACTGAATAAAGAAGTTACTAGTGCAACTTGTATAAAACCGTCTGATGCGATCACAAAAAATATATATACCGATAAAACGTAAATCTATTTCTCAACCAGTACTAGGCAATGTTACGGTTAGATATTTATACGAACCTGGCGAACTCAAAGGAGGTAGAAAAAGGGCAACTGACCCTATTTGGAGTGTGACCACACACAAAATACCCAGCGTGGTAAGGTCCACAGGCAGACCTGCAATCTACAGATTAGATTCAACTGCTCCTCAACGTGGATTTGTACATTAAAAATTACAAATAATTCCCGAGGATACGCATTTTCCACCGAGTACACTTTTAAAAACTTGCAGATTCTCTATGTCGATTACACTCCAAGCTGGTCAGCATCACATTTTCGTGCGTGTGACCAATACTACTATTAATTCTATCAACGGTAAATTGTCTTGGGTTATTGCTCGAATACTGCCGCAAAATTATTGCGTTGCAATTTGCGCAATGATTATTTTGTTCTTGTTTTAACATCATGATAATATCCACATCTATATCAAACTCGAGATTTGTTTGTCACACTGCTTATAGCTGCATAATTGTTTATTAATATCGACATTATTAGTGATTTCTTCGGTTATTACGCAATCCATAATAACCAGTTTTAGTTATGATAGTCTTCTAACTCGAGATACTGCGAGATAAACTAAATTTGACCACTCAATACGATCATCGACTATCCGAACTTTAGTATCAATGATAGTTAATCCCTGCGACGAATGAATCGTTATAGCGTACCCTAACGTCCATGGAGATTTATCCATGTTTAACGCGCTCTCGACAACATCAACAGCGACAGTGACAACATCATTTAACACAAGATTTTGTATTCGGACAATATCTGCACTAGGAATCTTAACATTAACATTTTGTTGTCTAGTATCTGCAGGTCAATAACAAAACGGTGTACTTTGGGAATTTTTCCTTGTAAAACGCATATAATTTCTATTGTAATTCGTCAAGAACTATTTTTCTACTGGCAACTATCAAATCAGCAGGTTTCCATAGGGTCAAAAAATTATTCATGGATGTTTCTGGAATTATCTCTCGCATTACTTCACACTATTTGATCTGGTTGTAGTCGTATTAATCTTTAAAATTCTTTCAGCGACTCATCAACTGCTCTATGATCATCACATATTTCTTCATAATAGTCTACATTATTCTTTAGCCACTCATGTGAAGACTGCTCAACAAAGGGTGGTGCTGGACCATGATCACCACATATAATCACATCAGCATTCTTTAGTAACAACCAATCAAGAAATATTTGTAATACCTCCAAAGACACCGTGCATATCTCGTCCCATATGATAATTTTAGTTATATGTTTTTCACCCATTTGTGATGGGGTCCATGTCTCTCCGCACCATCTAAAGAAACTATGATATGTACACGACTTTATATTTGGTTGCTTTATTTCCCTGGCGAGTTTGTGCGTTGGTGTTATGACAATCATATCTAAACTCATGAATAAGTTAATCGCGCGTGTTGTTTTACCTGAACCTTCACACCCATTAAGATAAACAGTCTTATGTATAGATACAGAATTATAGACAGATGGCGCAGATGATTTTGATACTTAATTATTTCTGTAATATATTCCTCAATTTTAACGTCGGCAGATTCACAATAACTAAGTATATTTTCTTGTTTTATCCTCCACGTTTCCCATTCACCATTACCTAGATTTAATGAATCTATATTTTTTGTGTACATAAAGTGAATCTGTCGCGACTCTAACAGCGTAACGAGGAAATCTGTTTATCATCGATAATAGATTTATCGAAACATGAGCTAGCATCGAAGATCTTAGATGAGTAAACTGCGGTGACTCGCCATCAGTATAGCTCACAATGGTACCTAGTTTTGTTTTGTCTGATAAGCATTACATCGACTTATAAATGTGTCTTTCTCCATCGTATCAGCGATTATGAAATCGAGTTCAGCATCGTACATGATCAATCTTGTACAGGTTCGTTTATGATCATGTGATCCTCCTTGTGTAAACTTACCGATTATTTTTCTACAGAGATCTTTTGCAAATTTCTCATCGTGTTCAGCAGGTTCTGGCAACCAAAAAGTATTTTCCGAACCACGCATAAACAATCATATGGAGACCTTCTCTAAGTTCGAATGATTCTACATGAGTAAATCCTGTTAAATCAAAATCTGGTAAGGGTCCATTTATTGCAACTCTGGTCATGTCATGTGTAGGATGTCCAAAGCTATTAAAGTATTTAGAAAACTCTCCATATCCAAGAAAACTTCCTGGATAACACGCTACCATATCAACTGAGATAACGTCTTTGTAATTATATGTAGTATACCACAATCCACCGTGTCCGTATTCTATACAACTTTTCACGACATCTTCAAGAAATTCTAATCGTGTCGGGTTCCACGAGTGTTTCTTCTGAGCGAAATCAGCAGCAACCGATGGTACGGTAAAACAATTACTTAGTAATTGTCTAACTTTGACATCGTTAGAAGTATATTTCAGGGCAAGGTTTTCCATTTCTTTATAAGGAGATTCTGTACGATAAAAATCATCGTTAGACCGTACAAACTGATCATAATGATCACATTCAGAACTCTGAAACAACCACAGAAACAGGGTCACGTATGCTAATATCACCTATGGCATCGAATACATCATTGTGGTAAAGTTTAACCATTCTTTCTCGTGGAAATACAGTTACAGCATCAGTCCATGCATGCGCGTTATGATCAATAATATTTATAGGAGCTCCTCTAGATTTATATTTTGTCTTGTGTAAAATCTCTCCTGAAAACGTCTTCACTGTTATTGGAAATCTTAACTTTTCTAGCTCAGTAACGTCGGTGATAGACGCTCCAGTGTGTTTAACTTTTTCAGCCCACATTTGTTTTTTTTACGCCTTAAATCTGTTAAACCGTTTCCCCGTATCGCGTTTGTGAAGTGTTCTATAACTCGCTGAGCCACACAGTATTCTAGTCAAGGATGATAGTTTTATTTTCTTGAGATCCTTAACGTCAGGTTTATCATGTAATGGATAGAGCGCGTACACAACAACAGTTACTGGATAAGATCGCTCATAACACGGCTTGTCTATTCCAGTCAGTATTCCTGGTTTGGAATTTGCACCGAGGACAATATTATTCCCTGACTTTTGGATTGATTTGCGTTTGTCTCGGATGATCCAGATATCCTCTATATTTACAATAAATTTTACTAAAATAATATATTTCCAAACATCGAGATAGTAAATGATCTCTTTACCTCATTTGTCATTCATAAGATAGATATTTCCAATCCTGAATGGACCACACATGAACTGCACCATCGTGGCGGAACTCCTTGGCTTCACTAATGCGTTTAGTTATATCCGCATTCGTTAAAGCTAGATCTTGCATCGAGAAACTAAATTTGTGTAGTCTGTCAAGATCAAATCCAACTGCGCAGGCTCAATTGCGGCTAATTCCTGCATATTATAATTAAGGCAAATATGTATCTAAATTGAAGAATTAATCATTTATATATAATTCATCCAAATCACAATTGCCGCTGGCTTAAGATTGGTTATACGTCTCCGTGTAACAAAAATTGCGTAAAAGGGTTCTGTAGTTGTCACATGCAATGCGTGAGAAATGGGAGTCAGGGACCTAAACCGTGTATGCTGTGTGGTGCTGGTGTGCTTGGATAGATTACCTTTCCGCGCAATGCGGTGGAAAAAGATACCGAGAGTTAAAAAAGATATTACGATAAAGAATATAACTCTCAATATATCATAAAACGCGAAGAAGATTATCTAGCTAGATTTTCAAAACAATGATTTAAACAAATAGTATATACTATATAAATGGAGCAAAATGAGTTTGTGCCTCATCCAATCATAACCAATTATGAAGCGAATCGTAATGGCATCATCAGGAATTGCAGATTGAGAAAGCCAGTAGGTAGTGTTACCAATGCTGGTTATCTTGCGTTTAACACAAAAGGAAATCAAAATTATTTATCACACAGTAATATCGAGACATGGCATTTTAGTGCGTTTGAAAACGTACTTCAAACGTGGCAAAACTTCCATAGTAGTAACAGTTGCCTCCCTTTGCGCTCAGCATTAAGAACTGGTCGGCCTGGTGTCAGAATAATGCTTTATGTCTGAGGCATGATACCACAGTATTAGACATCACTTTAAACTGTCACACTGGAGACATCGTAATCATTGCCAACAAGAAAATTGATTTGTTTAGTATATCGAAATAAGATAAAATAAAATAAAAAAATATGTATTTGACAATTTTTCATCGGTATATCTTATTGGAATTGTGAGCAATTAGGAATATCAATATAAAAGTCTCACATTCATTTTAAAATTAGACACTCGACATTTGGATTTTCTCGGAGTGAACGTTCTCCATTATGTTCTCCGGGTAAAGGTTTTATATCGGGTAATGAAGCCGTTTATGTTGCGAACTTTGTTATTTTGGTATTTCAGTTTTAATTTTTTAATATGTATTGTTACGCATCCGCTAATTTAAAGTAACGAGTGTAGACAACAAGCTTTGTACATTTTAAAAATTTATTTTCCAAGAAAGCATTTCTAAAAATACACAAGTCCTGTAAAAAGTTATAATCTTTAGTTCAGTTTTGGTCCAAAATGACGGATTAAACGTCAGACGAATGCTAACAGAAAACAATCAAGCAGAGTTTTCCCGCTCCAATTTATCTTATTTTCGGTAAACGTTTTTATCCAAACAAGTGATGCTGTTCAGAAAGAAGTAAAATAAACGTTTTACGTAGACATACGAACAGACAATTTCTAACACAAAAATACCCTTTTTAAGGTAATTGAAGTTGTGTAACTAAGGAGTAACTAAGAGGATACGACTCTTATTCTGGCTGTTGCTCCGACTGACTAATGAATTTGCAATCATGCACAATACGTATAATATATAAATAATATATAAACTTTTAGTAATTCATTTTATAACTTCCCATCATCCATCACATTGTTCATTTAATCCATGAAAACAAATTGTTATGTTAGTATTGAACCATTGAGTTAAGTTCTTTGAACAAAACAGCTCAATATGTACCCAATCTAGGTAAAAATGCATATTGCTAATTGATGGAATAATTTAGAACAAGATGTTTAAAGCAGGTAAAGGAAACAATCCCAAGTATTTTAATGTTACATTATGTATTCATCTTTTGTCTACGTTCTTTTTTTCTGTTGTCAGTCATCACTGGAATAATTATATATATATATATATATATATATATATATATATATATATATATATATATATATATATATATATATATGTGTCAGTATTATATTCCATGCCATCCCCCTCCACGCTGCAATATATAAGGTAATAATAAAGGAGACATGGCATCACCTGTGTATTGTATACATCCATTGAAACCGGCCTTGAGAGACCAACTCATTCTGTTAACGGAATGAGTTCTTTAACATGGGATGGTCTCTCATTAGCGATTATAGTACAATGATTCATAAGTAGTCTTCCAAAAAGATTTTACAAGGTGCAGCTGTAATATTCCAAGTGCCAATCATACCATCAGTCGCATATGCACAGATCCCTTTTCCCTTCTTACAAAACAATCTATGTAGTGTATTATTTACATACCTGGATTCTAGTTAAATATTTATTTTATCATTATACATCCATGTACACGAATATATAAAATATCTGTCCATTTTAAATAATTTGATACAACTTGGTACATAGGTTTGACCATATGTAATGGGGGAAAGACATTGGTATAATTATGTATTACAAATACGGAAAAGAAGGCTGATGAATGAAAGTTAGGAGTCGTTAAAAGCATAATCAAAAGCTGGTAGCAAATGTATTAAAAATACGGAGAAGAAAAGGCTGATATGCATTCCAAGAAGACAGACGGAATGCTATTTAACGGAAAACAGATAAATGTGTGGTGCTTACGTGCCCACGAGATTTTAAGAATGTGATCAAAGACTGGAAGTATACAGATTCTACTAGACATACAGAAACATGTCGATGAATTAAAGTTAGGAGTCGTTACCAGCATAATCAAAAGCTGGTTGACACATGAATATAAAGCAAAGAAAGGAATGAATAAATAACTTATGGTAGTGGTTTTTCCCAGTCCTATGTGCTATTTTTCACGTGTTCTTGGCCAAGAACATATCCAAAAAGAACAAATGGACATCAGGTGATTACTCTGACTTTATGACTCGTTTTTGGGTTCATGTCTTGTAGAGGACAATTGCGAAATTCATAAAAACAAATGTTTTTTCTATATAATCTTTTAAGTTTTATAACCAGTCGTTGCAAATTCTTCTCCAAAGCCGTTATAAAATATAATCATTTGATTATAGGGCAAGGTTTTCAAAATAACAGTTACGTCCAAGCCTTGCACTTGATCTTCAAACAACTGAAGTTTGACAATAGTGGTGATGTTTTAAAATTAAATGTCAACTTCCCAGGTACTGGATGCCACTCTGCATATTAGTCAGGGGACAGTTAAAAATGTCGGCATCATCCAAAGGTCTGTGGGGGAGGAAGTACTAACAGCTGGTGGATGCTATCAATATACCTAGGCCCTCTTCAAGTGACTAATAGTAACATGACAACGATAATAATGTTCTAAAAATAGAACCTCTCCTGCAATGTTGTAGAAAGTCTGCGACTGAACAAATAGAAATGTTAGGCTTTGAACAAATCGAACAGTATCTCATTACCTAAAACTATTACAGAAACTTTTGAGACAAGAATGCATTCAACACTTGGGAGGGAAAATTTCAACAAGATCCCTGAAGATAATGGATAAAGACTGCACTTTAAAGACTGCACCAGTTGTATCGAAAGCGTTCACAAACCAGGCTACGTATCCCCGCAAGACTATAAGTATGAGACAAGCCCATCTGAGGTACATGACTCGGCAAGGTAATAGGAAGTCTGACAGTGCTCAAAGAAAAGCTGAAAAACGCATGGTACAGAAGCGAAAACTAGTGAGGAAATCCGTAGGTAACAACGCATATTATAATGATGAGACTTATCGAGAGGTCAAAACAAAAAAAAAAAGAAATAACAAAATGAATAAAACGAATGAATTAAGAAACATGGGAGTAATGTATTTAAGACTGCATTGTCACCAGCATTATGTCCATGTTTCAATTTTTATCCATATTGTACAATCACTATTGTGCTGTAAACGGCTGTTGCAATACACAGATACGTATTATATGTAATTAAAATTAAATTCAATTAAAGGATACACATAATAAAATTGATTTGAATAATTAAACAAATTTCCATATTATCTTGTAGAAAGACTGCGACTGAACAAATAGAAATGTTAGGCTTTGAACAAATCGAACAGTATCTCATTACCTAAAACTATTACAGAAATTTTGAGACAAGAATGCATTCAACACTTGGGAGGGAAAATTTCAACAAGATCCCTGAAGATAATGGATAAAGACTGCACTTTAAAGACTGCACCAGTTGTATCGAAAGCGTTCACAAACCAGGCTACGTATCCCCGCAAGACTATAAGTATGAGACAAGCCCATCTGAGGTACATGACTCGGCAAGGTAATAGGAAGTCTGACAGTGCTCAAAGAAAAGCTGAAAAACGCATGGTACAGAAGCGAAAACTAGTGAGGAAATCCGTAGATAACAACGCATATTATAATGATGAGACTTATCGAGAGGTCAAAACAAAAAAAAATAGAAATAACAAAATGAATAAAACGAATGAATTAAGAAACATGGGAGTAATGTATTTAAGACTGCATTGTCACCAGCATTATGTCCATGTTTCAATTTTTATCCATATTGTACAATCACTATTGTGCTGTAAACGGCTGTTGCAATACACAGATACGTATTATATGTAATTAAAATTAAATTCAATTAAAGGATACACATAATAAAATTGATTTGAATAATTAAACAAATTTCCATATTATGTTGTAGAAAGACTGCGACTGAACAAATAGAAATGTTAGGCTTTGAACAAATCGAACAGTATCTCATTACCTAAAACTATTACAGAAATTTTGAGACAAGAATGCATTCAACACTTGGGAGGGAAAATTTCAACAAGATCCCTGAAGATAATGGATAAAGACTGCACTTAAAGACTGCACCAGTTGTATCGAAAGCGTTCACAAACCAGGCTACGTATCCCCGCAAGACTATAAGTATGAGACAAGCCCATCTGAGGTACATAACTCGGCAAGGTAATAGGAAGTAGACAGTGCTCAAAGAAAAGCTGAAAAACGCATGGTACAGTAGCGAAAACTAGTGAGGAAATCCGTAGATAACGCATATTATAATGATGAGACTTATCGAGAGGTCAAAAAAAAAAAATAGAAATAACAAAATGAATAAAACGAATGAATTAAGAAACATGGGAGTAATGTATTTAAGACTGCATTGTCACCAGCATTATGTCCATGTTTCAATTTTTATCCATATTGTACAATCACTATTGTGCTGTAAACGGCTGTTGCAATACACAGATACGTATTATATGTAATTAAAATTAAATTCAATTAAAGGATACACATAATAAAATTGATTTGAATAATTAAACAAATTTCCATATTAAAATATATAACAAAGAAGTCATATCTGACAACTTCCAGTGCTGCATCTGTTCCAGTGACCAGAAGAATGGATACAGACAAGTTTTCTCATAGCAGTCACAAAAGACGACAAAAGGGAGTCTTCAGTCAGCTCAAGCACAATCAAAACTGGACCTGAAATAATTAAATGAGCATGATTGGACACGTATGATCTGCATGAAAAGAATTGACATCATCGCCATGGAAATCAAGTAAACGTATGTGGCTAGACAATAAGGGCGATCACTCATATGCAAAGGTTTAGCAGGAACCAATGGACACTGCAGATAAGATATTAAAATAATATATTAATTCCATGTGCAATAAGACAGTGCTCAACGACACCCTGAAGAACATATGGTACAGAAGCGAATACCGTAGTGGGGAAATCCATAGTTAACAATGCATATTATAATGAGACATATCGAGAGGTCTAATGAAATGCACGAATGAATGAAGAAATTAAACTTATTTAAGCCAGATCTGTCACCAACACGTTCTACTAAAATAAAGGCCACTCTTTTTTTTCTTCAATTTTACTCAACACATCCATCCATCCGTCCATCCAATATCATGATGGACGGATTATTTTCATGTTACAATTTAAACTTTATCATGGAGTCTGGAAATCATACAGTCTGGAAATCCATTTCCAATGCAATACCCATAACCTTTGCAGCACTATTATTGTTAATGGAATGAGGTTCCAAACTTATGTGGTCGACATTCATGCACAAACTAGTGGCATAAATGGGATGCATCGAGCTCCTTTAAAATATTCAGACTCAAGATTTAGCATCAATTCCAGTCTGTGGACATGCTTATTCTTCCATGCGTTTGTTTCTGGATTACTATATGACATTAAACCATATAATCTATTGGCTGCTACAGTTCCTTTCCATATTGTACAATCAATAATACCATCTCTGAATTTATGGTCAAAGGTTTACAAAAATTAAAATTAATTATATGTTAACATTTTCAAAGTTAATATACACAATGTGCGAAAATTTCATGTGTCTATCATAGACGATTTTATACATGTTTAGTGAATAATGCCATGACAGGTCATATAACACATTTTACTGTATTCTTTACATTTATTTCTCATAATGAACTCCTGTTTGACAATACAAATCATTCTTTACATTTGTTTCTCCATAATAAACTCTGCCCCTTGTGACAATAAATACAAATAATATCAATTTAAAATACCGTCAAAAAAGACTTCACGCTGAAGTTCTTGTTAATGGTTGAAAGGCTTAAATTTTTCCCTTCCGAATTATCACCAACACCTCGTTACTCACTGCACTGCTGCTGCAATACACAAGACAACCACACCATAAGCACAATTTTCACACACACCAACAAACAAATACCTACAAAGCCCGACCAAAAGTGCATCAATAAAACTCATCAAAATGTGAGAGCAAAATATGTTCTAAAAATAAACTAGAACTACATTCGTGGGTACTGATTCAACATGCTTCAATCCCCATGCAGACCCACTGCCCGATATATCTGCACACATGCACACAGCTACACACCTACACAGCTACAATTAAAACCAAACTGGTCGTGATAATAAGTAACGAATGAAAACCATAAAATTCGGGTTACTAAATTATGCTATTCGTAGTAACGTAATGGGATCTAGGATCATGTAAATTTATCGTTATAAATCCAAAAGAAACATCTTGTGCTTTAGAAAAGAAATTTTTAAATTTAAATCAGTCATGTCCCCTGAACACCAAGTATAATAAATATTTTGCAAAGTATACTTATCTACGTCATTAAACACAACCAAAATATTACAGTTATCTCTGATCACCTTAGGTATCTGAGTACATCTTTGAGTAACAAATCACGTCAGTATCTTTATGCCTACCTCGATAAAATATTCTAGATGGATTGGATTGTTTGTCCATCATCACTTCATCGTACACTACGAGGTTTTTGATGAATCCATCCAAGTCATCTATGGATGGAGCTTCATCAGATGTAGCAATAATTGCGTCTTACCAGATCCAGAAAAACCTATTATAATCATTCTGATAGAATTTGGTAACGCTGGAGGGTGCCTTACTGGCTCTTGCTTTCGTGTCGCAGAAAAATCAATAAAATCCATATGATAATATCAGTTTACATTGTGTTTGATGTAGAGCGACAACACAACTCGTCTCGATATAAGACTCGATAACCAAGATCGACCAAAACCTGGAGAGTATCCAGTAAATAAGATGGGTCATGCGTGTCACACGCATGTTGTATCGTATAAAAATCCTCGTTTGAAACAACGACATCTCGCAGATATAAAGTGGATTCACGCGTTAAATTCTATACCTAATAAATCTCAGAATCTCTCGCTAGCTTGCCGATACAATCCGCCATGAAAGGTAAAATAATGATAGGAGTTGGTAATTAATCAACTGTTATTAATATTGAATATATTATTCCCCGAAAGGATATTGGCGAGGTAAGGCTGCGATTAACAAACTTGCCGCTTCAGCAATTGTTGCACGTGATGCTGCTGAAACGTGGTTAGTACGACAGGCAATATGGCAAATATTTCTAAATCCACCTAAAAAAATTCAATACGCACATTTCGATGTCAACGTTCCTAATGAAGTTCATTAAGCGGATATCTTGTTTTTACCACACGATACCATTAAAGCAGGTAGACGTCAACACATACAGACACATTTTAACCGTCGTTGACGTTGCGAGCAGATATAAAGAAACGGAACCGCTATCAGCAAAGACAGCATCTGAAGTTGTGTCTGCGTTTAAACAAATTTATCAGCCAGGACCATATGGTTAAAACTACTACAGGTTCATCCTGGCAATGAATTTCTTGGTGCAGTATCTTCGCTGATGAACAAGCACAAGGTTAAAATCAGACAAGGAAATAGGGAGATTCATCGTTATCAGGCAATCGTTGAACGATTTAATCGAACACGTGCTGAACGGTTATTCGGGTATCAGTATGCAAAGGAAATATCCCTGAACAAAGTTCAGGCAGATACAAGATCTCGTGAATGGGTTGCGAGGTTACCGAATGTGATAGCTGCACTGTATAAGGAAATTACTAGTGCAACTTCTATGAAACCGTCTGAAGCGATTACAAAATATATACCGATGAAACAAATCTATTTCTCAACCAGTACTAGGCAATGTTACGGTTAGATATTTATACGAACCTGGCGAACTCGAAGGAGGTAGAAAAAGGGCAACTGATCCTATTTGGAGTGTGACCACACTCAAAATATCCAGCGTGGTAAGGTTTACAGGTAGACCTGCAATCTACAGATTAGATTCAACTGCTCCTTAACGTGGATTTGTACGTGAACAATTAGAAATCATTCCTGAGGATACGCAATTACCACCGAGTACACTTTTATAAACTTGCAGATCCTCGACGTCGATTACACTCCAAGCAACTATCAAATCAGCAGGTTTCCATAGGATCCAAAAATCATTCATAGATGTTTCTGGAATTATCTCTCGCATTACTTCACACTGTATTTTAACTGGTTGTAGTCGTATTAATCTTTTAAACTCTCAGCGACTCATCAACGGCTCTATGATCCAATATTTCTTCATATGCGGTGGAAAAAGATACAGAGTTAAAAAGATATTACGATAAAAAATATAACTCAATCATAAAACGCGATGAAGATTATCTAGATTGATTTTCAAAGCAATGATTTAAACATAGTATATACTATATAAATGGAGCAAAATGAGTTTGTGCCTCATCCAATCATAACCAATCATGAAGCGAATCGTAACGGCATTATCAGGTTATCTTGCGTTTAACACGAAAGGAAATAATTATTTATCACAGATTTGTTATCGAATGTTTTTTGTGACCGATCAAAGACGGGTATGTGGTGGACCACATAAAACAGTGAAGTTGACAACTCACTTAAAAATTTACGTATTATCACGCAAAGTGAAAACTAGGTTTGGAAAAACTGGGGTTGCATGATTTGCAAAAGCTATTAAATCTCTGAATAAAAGAATCTGGAGAAGAAATTATGTTCAAGTCAATTTATTCCGCTAGTCAATAATTTAACATTGTACCACCATCAATTGAGTCAGTTGCCGAAGGGGTTATAAAGACTGCTTATTCTTTTAAATGTGAGCAAAATATCATATTCAGGTTCTTAGATAATTAAGCGAGACTGGGACAAGCATAAAACTATAAACTATGTTCTATATCCTGAAACACTCTCTACTTAACCAAATATTAAGTTTTTTCCGGTTGTTATCGTAATTCGCTCATCTACACAATACGAGCAAAAGAACTGGAAAGAACCTGTATTTGACAAACAAATTTAAAACCTAATGCTAATTTCTGTTAACCCTCCTGGGGGTTATACCCAACAAAAAATACTAAATTCAACGAAAATCACTATTATGAACACGCAAGTATACGGGGTTTATAGGTTCTGATAGAATCAGATAACCTGAGGGTTCCCTAGCGAAAAAAGTGTATAATATATACCCTTGTTGGGCCTGACTAGACTTTGAAAGATCTATTTGAAAACTACCTTCCACAACATCACAAACGAGAATGACAGCAATTGTTGTTATGTTTACGATGCCCGGACTTATGTGTCTGCCAGCACCAAACGGGTTGTTATGTTTTAGAGTAGACGGTGGTGGGGCTAATTTTCTCCACGATTGAATTACTCCCGGATAATATTCTTCAAGAAAATCATTGAATGATTTCTTCATTTCAGCGTTATTTAGATCTGGTATAATAAATGTTCGTAGATCCTTTTCTTTTATTTTATAATGATTAAGAAATAATTGTAAATAATTGTGTCTTGTGTAAGGATTTATATTGAGAGTTGTAGGAACATTTATTAATACTTCGAATAGGATCCCATTTAAGTGTTTTATTAACTCGATTTGCTGCTTTACATTATTATCATAATGCTGTGATAATGAAGTCAGGTGCAGTGAGCTTAGATGTAAAATTTTTTGTAAAGTAATACGTTATGCAACAATCTCGTAAATTCTCTCAACTCCATATCATAAGGTTTACTTTGTTTCCTTTGAAAGGAATTATAAGTAATAATTACTAAGATTACTTAGTTTTATTCAGTAAGGTATTCATTATTAAGCATAATTACTAAATAATAATTACTAAGCATAATTACTTGCGTTTATGAAAGAAGGTATGCATTATGTGCGTCCAAAACTAAAACGGCCTCTTTCACGCTAAATCAGAATAAGATAAAACATTTAATACATTTTAAAGACTTGTGTTTAGTAATTGAATGCATTAATTTTAAATACATTATGGAAGCAATTCAATTAACTGAAGACGCTGTACTCTATAATATCAATTATAAAATATAGTATTTGATTTTTCAATCTGCATTGGGATTTGTTTTTATAAACATACCATTGCATATACCTTGATAATAATTGTGTTATCAACTTAATATTCCAGAACACTTAATTGTTAATTGTTAATTAGTTGGTGGAATGTGGAGAACATTGCATAGCAAATTGGATAAACACTTCCTTACAAAACAGTTGGTAAAATGTGGAGAACATTCTTCACATGACACTGCAATGGAACCTGACATGTTAAATTCAGCAATGGTACAAAATTTAAATACCTACCTACCAAAAAAACAAAGCCAAAACAAAGCCCAGAGTGTAAAAGCGAACGTTTGTATGTGGGGGACATCTCAGAGGACATTCAGTT
Source organism: Potamilus streckersoni (assembly GCA_016746295.1). NCBI lineage: Eukaryota > Metazoa > Mollusca > Bivalvia > Unionida > Unionidae > Potamilus > Potamilus streckersoni. The sequence continues at coordinate 55,774 of JAEAOA010000408.1, forward strand.
TTTCTGCCTTAAGCTGAATTGGTTTCTGGATGAAACACATTTCCTCGTTTCTTGACTGTCTTCCCAAATTAATTGATTGACATAACATTAGCAATTAATACAATAATTGCTCTCTGTGATATTAGAAAATTCTAGAGCATGTGTTATTTCTTAAAAAATCCCACACTCAGCCGTTGCTTGCACATGACAAAGAAGTAGCAACTGGTGTACAACCTTCCAAAATGTCTGCATACTGCTTTTAACAAACAAGATGTTTAATCTGTTGCCTGCCACATCAAAGACCTTGAAGGCATACCTTGCGTCCGCAACTTTGAGGACAATCATGCGGATCATGTTTTGCTTTGCAGAAATATAGGCATTCTACGTACATTTTGTACTTCTAAGAGACTAACAGGTGTATGGTGAAAATGATTCCGTGTACTTGGTTGAAATTTCTTTGGATCTTATACTTGTGAAAAGTATTCACATGCTGGAAAAAATGAACTTGAATTACACTAAAGTATATTATCTTCAACATGTATTAAGATAGAGTAAATAAAAATTGCAAGACCAAACAATACCAATTTCTGAAAAGTGCAGTGTATGAATTACAAAATATATCAAAAGTACAATTAATCTATTTTTAAGCAAAATACAAAATTATAGAACGCAAATTTAAATTTCTGATGTTTGTTCTGCACGTTATATGCACACTTATTTCTTGCACTGAATTATGGATATTTATAAAGTTACAAGACCTCAAATCTTACGTTTTTTCCTTGTAAGTTTTAAGCGCGTCTTTTTAATGATTCAACGAACGTGCAATTTCCATTTGCAATGTATTGCCAGCATGGTGGTAGTGGTTATCTGTTGTAGTATCAAAAAGTGAGAAAGCAATAAAGCAATTATGGTACTAATTCAGTTCTCATAGTAATCCTATGTAAACACCATGATATTAAAAATTCAATAACTATTTCTTCATGCCCATTATCAGTAAGCGCGTCTTTTTAATGATTCAACGAACGTTCGATTTCCTTTTGAAATGTATTGCTAGTATGGTGATAGTGGTTATCAGTGCTGCAGTATCAAATAAAAAGTGAGAGAAACCAATAAAACACTCACGGTTCTAATTCAGTTCTCATAGTAAACCTATGTAAATACCATGATATTAAAAATTCAATAACTTTAAATTTCTTAGTGCCCATTATCAAACCTGTATTTATTAATATAGATGAAATATGGATGTCATTTTCAGTGTAGAGGAACGGATATGAGCCGCGACATTTTCTGACCTTATATGTGTTTCCAATTCCGCACCAAAGAATCAAATATTAATTATAGTAATGGGTGTTTCAAAGTCAAGACTCTTAAAGGGTTGGAATTCCATCAATAAAAACAATGTCTCTTACTTTTTCCCACTAAGGATATGAATCTTTTTCCTAAAGCATAACTTACATTATTAACCACTCTCAGCCAGACTCCTAGATACTCTATTAAATGTGCACTCATTTCCAGGCTGGTTCCCTTTTTTCCATACCATTAGTACCGTGTATCCTAAAGTAGTGAGTTGACGCATATTAGAAGCAAGGCGTAACTTTCACAAACTCGAAACTCGAAACGCACGTAAACGTTTGGAACCTAACTATTTTACAACTTTTTAATCAGCATATATACGAATTTAATAGAACTGCTAACTAGTTTGTATCATGCTCCTTGGGCGATTGCCACTGCCATCTTATGCATTCTAAGTATTATTTCACTTTTAATATTTTACCTTGTGTTCAAGTACAAGAATGAAAGATGTACGGATGAATACAGGGACACATTTGGAGTCTTTAGCATTTATTTTTGGAGTAAATCAATGCGAGGCAAATACTAAGGTTTTTTCAAGGACAATTTACACAAAATTGCCTTTTTGGTTCACTTGTAAAAGTATGAATAACAACATTTGTATAATTTAACGTATTATGAGCAATATTTTCTCTTTCGTCATGTGCTAGAATCAAGCAATATTATACAAAATACTGCAATAGGTTTGCATTAACGAATTACGCCTCAGTCAGCGAAGCTGACAAATCAAGTTTCATTTCATGCAACAAATTTTAAAATGAAGATTCGAATTATCAAATATATTCGAATAAAGAAATCGCTCTTTGCTGAGTACAATTGACATCGTTATCGATCGGCTAAATCTTTCTCTTTGGCCATTTTTGCTTTACACTCCTCTCCTTTCCTTCCTCATCCCCTCTATTGTGCCGATCGCTCCGGTGGCCTAGTGGTTACAGCGTCCACCTCAGATGCGGGGGATTGTGGGTTCAATCCTTGGCCGAGTCATACGAAAGACTTACAAAAACGGAACTGACAGCTACCTCGCTTGGCGCTCAGCATTAAGCGGTTAGTGTTAGGATTGGTCGGTCTGGTGTGAGGATGACGTGGATGGGTGGGACATGATGCCCAATGTCTGCGTCTAGACATATGCTAGACATGACTACAAACTGCCACACTGCGGATATCGTAGCGACTGAAAATTTGTTATAGCTTCGTCGAAAATACAACTATCTCTCTCTCTCTCACACACACACACACCACATTTATTATTCTGCCGTTTCGCGCGTGCATTCTGGAAGCTTCCTGAAGGAATACGACAAGGAGAGAAATTATTGCCTTCCTATCCCATCTTTTGGGAAATTCCCTCTTACAGAATTTCCGTCAGATTATCACCCTTACAAGGTGATTTGCATAAACACAGATGAGTGCTTACATAACTTGCATATGCTCAACAATGTATGAATGATATTACTTTCATGAATATGGTAACACACAAAGAAATGAAGCTACTTTATGAATACCTAGGCATCCGAGTAGCCGAGTGGTCTAAAGCGCTCACTCTTTCCGGTCGCTGCAATATCACCTCTGTCTCCGTATGTTTAAAGTCAATATAAAGTCAATTTTCACTATGTGTGAAAATTTCATGCGTCTATCATGGACAATTTCATACCAAGTTTAGGCAATAATGCTTTGACAGGCCATATAACAATTTTACTGTATTTTCTACGTTTCTCAGTAATGAAACTCTCCTGTGTAACATTAATCTAAAATACCTTCAAAGATGACTTCCCGCTAAGGGATTTTTAAGAGGCTGAAACTTTTCACTTCCGGATTATCACCAACGCCTTTTTACTCTCTGCACTGCTGCTGCAATACACAGACAACCACACCATAAGCACAATTTCTCAAGAATAAACAATTGCCTACCCAAATGCATCAATACAATTCTAAATAAAATTTGAGAAAAACATTTGTGAGTACTGAAATGTAAGTACTAACTGTACTGATTCAACCTGCTTCAAATCCGTGCACACATGCATACATTCAGCTGCACGTCTACACAGCTACAATAAAACAAAACTGGTCGCGATAAGTACGGAATGAAAACATAAAATACGTGTTATTAAATTATGATGTTCATAGTAACTTGCAACAATTCAAGAGTTTATAGTTTCAAAACCCACGTATTGGGAAATCCAAAATTTCAAGCTACAGCATTAAAAATATAATAATATGCTTCATCTATCAAATGAAAATGAGAATGTAACACTTACCCCTGTGGCTGTAGAACAAATGGACAATGTGCACTCCTTGACAAGATCCAAAAGACCAGTGTATCAATTATTCAAAACCTTGTCTTAAATCTCCATTGGAATGAGTAAGGGTAAAATGCATGTGCATATCGTGCTTTTAGTGTCTCTCGCCGTAAGCGAACTACTAGGGAATACATGTAAGTTCAGTCGCTTTACTAAAACCAACAACTATCCACCCTACGTAACGTTGTTCGCATGTACAACGAAAATGGTTTGATCGTTCTAAGGTGAAAATTTATTTCTTGCCTAATTCTGTGACAATTTTCTGAGAGGATCCTAGTCAGTACCATGTTGATATTTCAATGTTTTCAGTATTTGCCAAGAATCAATTACCCATCCTTTTTTCTTTTCTAACTAGCAAACCTCTGTCGATCAGGAGTTCTGACTCATTTAGTTGGGCACTGCTGATAAGTATAATTGCTGATTCAATCGGCTTCTAATATACACCACTTAAAATTACTATTGTGAAAATTTAAATGATCATGGTTTGAGTTTTATGTATGAAGAAAAATCTGACTTCAAAGAAACATTCACGAACTTTACAAAAAAATTCTAATACATATGGCTTAAACATTATTATTCATAGAAGTGATATGTAATTACTTTCTATCCAGTAAATGTATCTAGCATCACTTGGTTTTAACTATACTGGGTTATTGTACTTCCTGATCGTACCTATGAAAATTAGCATAGTGGACTCAACTGCTGCAGTCTTCTTAAACATCTTACTAGCAAACGTCGGTCAATTAATTTGTGAAATGAAGGATTAGATCTGACCTCTTTGTCTCTTAATGATGATAAAAATAGAAAATAACGCTACAAGTTATATAAACGTAAAAGTCATATTCTAAAGCATTTGTCAATTTGCTGATGTGAGATTCGTTACCATATTAAGATCAGTTATGTAAAATTTCAAATAATCTGTCTTGAAAATGAACACAAATATTAATGCATTTTGTTTATAACATACATCCAAGTGTACACATACTTCGGTAATGTTTATTTTATCTCTATGACCTATTCTCCAACTTTGTCTTCATTTTCTGACAGCTTAAATTAGATTTCTAAAAAACCTGGATATGCTCTGCTATAGATTTTCATCTCCGTCCTCTTATTACGTTCCACGTTTATAAACAACTACTGCAAGCAGTATACGCAGATATGTATTGCTCATACATTCAATCCATCGTAAACACATAAATTGAGTACTCGAACCCATAGTAAATAGTATAAATAACCTAAAGGCACAATATCAACTAAAAAGATGTCTTCGTATTCTTTGAGTCAATGCCTAATTCTGACTTGGAAAACTATTTTCTTACTGAATATTCATAAATAGGGACCATTGAAACTTTTATAAAGTGTCAAATACTTGCATAATGATCATATTTGATATGAGCGACACAGATTCTGTACATGTGCGTTTACTGCATAAATTAAATTTTTATGTTTTAAAAGATTAATTACAAACTTTTTTATTCAAATTGTTTGAATCATCAATTGCAAAATTGTAATGCGTTCTGTTTTAATGTTAAACCTTTGAATCCATCTTAAACTTTTATGAATCTGGCGCATACAAGTCTCAGATGACACATTTTTCTCTATGGTCTGTATATTTGGTGTCCTTATCAATGATTTTTCCATTTTGTCCATGTCCTAATGACTCTTATGCTAATCTATTATACATTCAAATAGGAATGCATGGTGAACGTCTTGTAATAAAATATCCATCATTTGTTATTTTAAAAGACAGGACTGTCAGCAATGCACCATGGGAGTATTTACATATTTCACTTCCGGATCAGCATCAATGCCTCATTAATCACTGTGCACAGTCGCCGAAATAGACAGACAACCACACCATAATGCTTATATTCTAAATAATACCTTCAAATTGATACCAAGAACACGTAAATCTAATTATTATTTCGCCACAAAATGAGAGTAATAAAAGCTCTAAAAGGACGGCCTACATTTGTGGGTATTGTACCGAAAGTAATAATTGTGACCCGAGTCCAATTCGTTGACTGGTGGGGAGGATAATTCTAACAGGCATTTCAAAAGTAAAAATAGACCATGAATTCAAATCAGGTCTAATTTTGCACAACTCCTTGCATTTACAACTTCGATGTCAATCATACTGATCATAAAGTTGTCTCACAGAAATAGGGGGCTATCTACAGATATATTGTACAACCAGTCATAAAATCATTACAAGTGCTGCTGTTACCATTTAATTATATGGACTCTAAGATCCAATTGTCGTGTTTCATTTAATAAAGATAACGTTATTAGTGGTGAACATTGCTGTACGGCTTACATTGAATAAAAGTATAACATGGATTCCTCCAATGTTCTACGCTAGTGGGCCAGGTAATATTAAATACTACAAATGATTTATAAAGAAAATCGCTTGTCTTAAAAAAATTTTTTTTGCTTACGTCAGTGGGTTGATGAAAACGTATTGGAAAGGTCATGAACTCGGAAGTCAGGTGCAGTGAGCTTTATCCCTACATGTAGATTATTTTTAGTAAAGTAACACATTATGCAACAATTTCGTAAATTCTCTCAACTCCATATCACAAGGTTTACTTTGTTTCTTTTGAATTCGTTGCCGTTTAAGGAATTATAAGTAATAATTACTAAGAAAATTACTTGCTTTTATTCAGTAAGGTATGCATTATTAAGCATAATTACTAAGTAATAATTACTAAGCATAATTACAAAGTAAACATAATTGCTTGCATTTATTAAAGGTATGCATTTATGTGCATCTAAAACTAAAACGCCGTCTCCCAATCTCTTTCACGCTAAATCAGAGTAAGAGAAAAAATACATTTATTAATTTTAAAGACTTGTGTTTAGTAATTGAATGTATTAATTGGAATTTTAAATATAATATATTAAGCAATTGAATTAACTGTTGAAGACGCTGTACTCTTAATATTTCTATAATATCAATTATAAAATATAGTATTTGTATAGAATAGTATAGAATCTTCTTTTTCCTAAAGCATATGGTATATTATTAACCAATCTCAGTCAGCCAGACTCATAGATACTCTATTAAATGTGCACTCATTTCCAGGCTGGTTCCCTTTTCTTCATACCATTAGTACCGTGTGTCCTAAAGAAGTGAGTGGACGCATATTAGATGTCGTGTGACGGGGGATGAGATGGCAAACGCAGAAAAGAGCACAACATAATAATAATGGCATACTTTTTACAAACTCGAAACTCAAAACGCACGTAAACTTTTGGAA